>JAXQQM020080031.1:0-252868 GCA_034641835.2 Pinus albicaulis | reverse complement strand
GATATATAGCTGGATTATTTGACAACTTCCTTTTCCTTTCCTTTTGTAGATGCCTTAAAAGTAGCTTCTCTGATTTGGAAAGGACCTCCTTGTCTCATTTCAAAAGCAGTCAGAATACCATGCAATTGAACAATAGAAAGAGTTTGCAGATCTTGCCTTTCTTCAATAGCCGAAACTTTAGAGTCAAATTTAGAAGTCAAGGATCTTAAGACCTTTTCCACCAAAGTAGTATCAGTTATGGTTTCACCCAAATTTCTCATTCGATTTACAATATCATCCAGACGAAGAAAGAAACTGGCAACACTCTCATCACTATGCATTTTCAAATTTTCATATTCAATTCTAAGAGTTTGGAGTTTTGCACTTTTTACCTTTGTGTCTCCTTCATAGCTCAGAATGATTTTGTCCCATATTTCTTTTGTTGAATGTAGCTGCATCACTTTAGCAAATTCTGATTCAGACATGCTTCCTAACAAGACATTCACTGCTTTGGCATTGATTTCATACTTCTTCCTTTCTGCTGCATCGGTAGGAATATTTGCTGGGTATTGATAACCTTCTTCCACGATTGCCCATACATCTGCTCCAAGACTTTGCAGATATGCTTTTGTTCGTACCTTCCAGAATATCAGATTGCTTCCATTGAATAGAGGTGGCTTTATAGACATTACTCCTTCTTGACTTCCCATTGCGACGGATCTCCTTCAAGCGATCAAGCTTCTACAGAAGAACCTGCTCTGATACCAATTGTTGGGAAAAATACTGAGAGGGGGGGGTGAATCAGTATTTACAGCATATTCAAAACTTTTTACTTTTCTTTACTTCAAAACCCATACGCTACTTTCCTGAAGCAGACTCGCGTATATACGCGGATACCCTTTATTAAACTCGCGTATACACAGATATCTAATTATGTCATTAGTTCTTCACTTAAATCATTCCATCATTCAATCATCAGATGTTTAATAAACAGTAAACATGTGCAGTAATAACAGAGTAAACCATCACACGAAGCATCACACATGAACACCAGGATTTTTAGGTGGAAACCCAAGTCGGGAGAAAACCACCGCTGCAGTTGCTCAGCCTTCAATATTTTATTATAGAGAAAACATCTTACCACATATGTGCTGGCGCAGACTTGACCAGCACGCAGGCACCCACCTGCGCTCGTTTACCAGCCTCTCCTGGAAGGGAGCTCCAACCCCCTGACTCGTTTACCAGCCTCTCCTGGAAGGGAGCTACGACCCTCTGACTCGTTTACCAGCCTCACCTGGAAGGGAGCTACAACCCCCTGACTGAAGGCTACAACCCTCAGCACCTCTATGGACCACGTTTCATCAATTTTCACACTGGATCCAACAACTTCAATAGAACACAACTTGCAGGCCACATTTCATCATATTTTCATACTGGACCCTTTCCTTACTTTTAAGCACAAACATACATCACCAACAGATACTTATCAACACAGATCAGATAGCAGAAACACAGCAGAACAGATCAGATATTTCATACCCCTTGCTTCAGCAAACCCTAGTTTGCATACGCGCTTTTACTTCACTGATTTCGCGTATATACGCGCTTCCGTCCACACAAACCGGCGTATACCTCAGTGTATATTTTATTGCGCATACGCGCTTTCTCTTCGCTGAAGCTGCGTATATACGCGCTTCCTCCGCGGCGAAGTAGCGTATAGATCTTCGATCATTACAGAGCAGCATACTTCATCAGATCAGATATTCAGTTCAGATCTACCCTTTTGCTTCAGACAGATGTTCGCCTAGATGCTCGCCTCATCACAAATCTAAGCCTTCCATAATCAGATCTAGCAAATACAAGAGCAATTCAGATCTAGATCTCCTTCTTCATCATTGGTGCATCATACATTCAGATTTATCATTCAAGTGTAACCCTTTCCATTCAGATATACTTCAGAGAGAAGTATTCATTCAAGCTCATACATCTTGCACCCACACTCATGTTTTGCACAATGAATTTCTTCTCCTTATATAGGTTTATCCTTTTTCAATACCATGAGCCCCTTTTTCAATACCATGGGCCAAAACAATACCATGAGCCCAAAACTACCTGGACGGGGTCAATTGGGCGGATCATTACCCAATACCATGGGTCAATACCATGGTGGTTACCCTTGGTTTTGCACTTTTTGAGCGCTTTAGCCCATACGCGACTTGGCACGTTCTTTTCCGCGTGCATACGCGACTTCCCTTAGGCCAATCCGCGTATACCTATAGACATACTCTTTTTCATCATAGAATTAGCACATGATGAATTCCTTTCTTCATTGCCTTCTGTTTATACTGTAGATACATCAAATTTCCTTCATCAAGGACATATTCTATCAAGCACAACTTCATCAAGTAAGTTGTCATCATCTTCATCAAGTGGGTTGCCTTTCAAGGACAACACTCAGCATCATATTGTCAACAAACATCATATCACATCATATTTACATCATTTACCAAGTCCATCAAGTCAAGAATAACCTCATCAGGTGGTTTGCCATCAAGGACAACACATGTCAATAGTCGCATGTCTTCATCTTCATTCGGTGGGTTGCCATCAAGGACAACACTCTGCATCATATTTCCAACAATACTCAAGAATAACATACGCAACCCCTTGGACATGCTCATATGTCTAAAAATAGACATAGTCTAAAAATAGACTTTGCGCCAGAATTTGCCTGCGGGCCCACTTGGAGAAAGGCGACTTCATTTCACTAAGCTCCATCATCTTGCTGCATTCTCAACACTCCCTCTCAGCAAGATATGGATTATCTGCAATCCCTATCCTGCCTCTGTGGAATTCGAACTTGCTCCTGGTGAGCGCCTTCGTCAGGATGTCGGCATCCTGATCCTCCGTGGGAACATATGAAAGCATCATGATCCTCCGCTGAACACAATCTCTGATGTGATGGTACCTGATGTCGATATGTTTGGACCTATCATGGAAAACTGGATTAGCCGAGAGCTTGATGCAGCTCTGGTTATCACAGTAGATCACTGTAGGCTCCAAATGCAACCTGAACAAACCTGCGAGGATCTTCCTCATCCAAATAGCCTCGCATGCAGCCAAGCTAGCTGCCATGTACTCGGCCTCTGCTGAACTGAGTGCCACGGATCTCTGCTTCCTGCTGTACCAGGAAACTGCTGTCGACCCAATGCTGAAAACTCCTCCCGAAGTGCTCTTCCGGTCTGTTGGGCTCCCTGCCCAATCTGCATCAGTGAAACCAGAAAGCTTCACTCCATCCTCCTGTCTGTACCATAGACCATATCCCGATGTGCCTCTGATATAGCGCAATACATGCTTGCACGCCTTCCAAAAGAGCTTGGTAGGCTTAACCATAGCTTGCGAAAGCTGGTTAACTGCATAGCATATATCGGGTCGAGTATTGACCAGATACATCAACGACCCCACCAACTGTCGATAGACAGTGGCATCCACTACCTCCTCCGAAGTAGCATCTCCCTTCCTCCAACCACCAGGAAGAGGAGTGTCAACAGGCTTGCAGCCTTGCATGTTGAACCTCTCTAGAATCTCCCGGGCATACTTGCCCTGAGAAAAAAACAGTCCTCCGCTGCGCTGCCAAATCTCCAATCCCGGGAAATAATGAAGGATGCCCAAGTCCTTCATCTCAAACTCTCGTGCAAGATCCTCCTTGCATGAAAGTATCAACTGCTCATCGCCAGTCAAAATCAGATCATCTACATACGGTACGATGATCAACAGCTTCCCCTCCACCACAATCTCGTACAGGTTAGGATCCGCCTCACTCTTGGAGAATCCAAGCCCGGTGAAGTAGCTGTCTATCCGAGTGTACCAAGCACGAGGTGCTTGCTTCAGCCCGTACAGTGCTCTCTTGAGTCGGCACACATGCGACTCATTGCTGAAGATCTCAAAACCTTCAGGCTGCTCTATGTACACCTCCTCCTCAATGACTCCGTTGAGGAACGCAGTCTTCACATCCATCTGATGGATGTGCCATCCCATCTGTGCTGAGAGAGCAAGGATCGTCCGTATGGAAGAGTACCTTGCGACAGGTGCAAAAGTCTCCTCATAATCGATCCCCTCGATCTGTGAGAAGCCACGGGCGACAAATCTCGCCTTGTACTTCTCCACACTCCCGTCAGCCACCTGCTTCACTTTGTAGATCCATCGCAAACCCACCACTGATTTCCCCACCGGTCTTGGGACAATCTCCCATGCACTGTTCCTGATGATCGAATCATATTCTTCGATCATGGCATCAACCCATGCGGGTTCCTCCACGGCTTCCTCAAAAGAGGATGGCTCCGTCACAACACATTGACTCACAAGAGCCATGTATCCAGTGTACCGATCCGGTGACTGTCTCTGTCTGCGCTGTGCTGTAGGTGGTCCTACAACCTTCTCTGCATCTCGAGCCAGTCGCTCAGCTTCTGTAGTGCGCATGCTCCCTCTGATGGTTGGCGCTGCATGGGTGGTTTCTTCCACCTCCCGAACTTCCTCTTGTGGCTGATCCACATCCGGAAGCTCCTCCTTAGGAACTAACAGCTCCTCATCTGCATGCAAGTGTAGCTCCCTCTCAAGCGAACACTGCATGGCTTTCTCCTCTTGAAATTTTATATCCCGTCGCACAACAGTCTTGCGACTGTCTGAAAAATACACCCGATAGTTGTGAGGTGTATCAGTGTACCCCACAAATATTCCAACCTCGGCAGTTGGATCCAGCTTCCTTCTCGCATCCTTCGTCACATGCATGTAGACAGGAGAACCAAAAATCCGCAAATGGGAAATATCAGGCCTCTTGCCAAAATAAGCCTCCTCCGGTGTACTCATGCCAAGAACCTTGTGAGGACAACGGTTCTGCACATACACTATTGTATTGCATGCCTCGGCCCACAAGTGAAGGGGTAGGCCCTGATCATGCAACATCGCCCGTGCAGCACCCACGATCGTTCTGTTCTTCCGCTCAGCCACCCCGTTCTGCTGTGGGTTATGGGGTGCGATGAGCTCTCTCCAAATCCCTTCTACGCTGCAGAACTCTTTGAATTCAGCCGAGATGAATTCACCACCGTTATCACTCCTTAGAGCAATCACCTTCTTCCCCGACTCCTTCTCGACTAGTGCTTTAAACTCATAGAACTTCGCGAATGTATCGCTCTTCTTCTGCATGAAGAAGATCCAGCACTTTCGAGAGAAATCATCAACAAAGATCACATAATACTTGTGCTTTGCTATCGAAGCAACTGAGAAAGGACCACACACGTCTGTGTGAACTCTCTCAAGGATCGTCGTGGCGCGACTATCCTTCTCGTGAAAGGTGGCTTTCACATACTTCCTTAAAGTACACCCCTTGCACTGATCTGACTGCGCAAGAGTGCCCTTAGGAAGTCCAGTAGAAATCTGCTGCAGAATCTTCAAAGCTCCATGGTGAAGGTGGCCCAATCTCCTGTGCCACAGTTCGCCCTCATCATCCCGGCTCACCACTTCTCCCTCCTTGCATGCCATAGCTGCGCAGCCATCTACCTGCAACTGATAAAGGTTCTTGGTTCGAACCCCTATCTTCCGGGTCTCTCCAGTAGTCTTACTGCGCAGGAAGGCTTTTCCTTCGCTAAAGACCACATCATACCCCTTATCCTCCAACATCGCTACTGAAATCAGGTTCTTCTTCAATCCGGGTACATGCATGACATCCTTTAAGACAAAGGGTTTACCAGACTCCCTCTGAAAGGATACAGTACCGATACCAGTCGCACTGTATCTACCGTCATCGCCCATCTCGATGTGCATCCCCAAATCCTTGTCCTCCAGATCTGAGAACAACTCCCGATCTCCCGTCATATGAAATGACGCACCGCTGTCCAAGAACCACATCGATCCCATCACACTTGAAACCAAGCATGCAATCAGTGAAAAGTCAAGCTCGAACTATGAAGCCAAAGCTTCTCCATCTGCAGATCTTCCCGCTTGCTTGTTCTTCTTCTTCTTTGGAAAATTGGTAGCATAATGTCCGTGATCATGGCAGTGAAAACATTTCACTTTCGCCATATCCTGCTTCTTGCCCTTAGCTCCAGAATGAGAGGTTTTCTTACCCTTCCCTTTCTTAGCTTTGGACACCAAAGCGCAGTTTTCTTCATCGGCTCCCTTTGATGAAGATCCATCTCGAGTAGTCCTCCTTATCTCCTCCTGCATGAGATCCGCCCAAAGGCGCTCCCATCCCGGCAGCTTCTCCCGACCATTGACACTATCTTGATATGAGTGCCAAGCCTTCGGAAGACCAAGGAGAACCAGGTCGACCATATCCTCTTCATCGACAGTAACTCCCACACTTCCCAGTTCATCTCTGCATTGAGTGAACTTCGTGAGGTATTTAGCGATACTGTCGCCCTTCTCCATCTTGATGTTCCTGAGCTTGTCTTTGAGCGCCGGCTTCCTTTGGTCACTCTTATCCACATTAAATATGGAGAAGCCTTTCCATGCAGGCTGGATACAATATGATCCTTGACACCCTCCAACAGGATCCTTCGACACTTCGCCATCTTCTTTTGCCATGCATCGACTTCAGCAGGATCAGTGGGCTTTTGGACATCCGTATCTATGAACTCCTTGAGACCATTATCTTCTAATACTGCTTCCATGCGATCCTTCCATGCAACATAATTCGAACTGCCTTCAAGAGCATATTCGAGTCGCAAACCGTTGAAAGACATTTTCAACACTGGCACCAAGAAAACAAAACTGCTGTAAAATTTTGAATTCCACCTCAAAGCTCAGCTGCTCTAGATCTATGAGAACAAATTATTTCTAGCACAGAGATTGACTGCAAGGGGCATTTACCAGACCTTTCACTTTCCGAAGAAAGATGAATGCGGAGGCTACCTGGCCCGCATGCAGACTCTGTCTACCGAAATAAGTTTGTAATCACTGTGATGATCAATCTCTGCTTCAATAGCTCCGATACCATGTAGAAATTTGATGAATAATGATTAATTATCCACCGAGACTATCCTGATCACATACAATTCGAATTTATATGCAACACATAATCTCTTCCACTCATATCATCACACATGCGGAAATAAAACAAGCGATAGCACATCAATTCATCATACACATTAACACAGTATGTATGGAGAAAGCTTATAGCTGAAAACCCCGCAGCTATTGTGTATATTATAATGGAGAAATCATGTAACAAACTCAGTACAATACTCCTCACAAGTACTCAGTAGTATCTCATGAAGTTACACACAATCTAGCTCAGTTTTGAACAGGTTACTGGTTCAAAACTCACCGCCAATTGCCTTGCCTCTATTGCGCAATCCAGACCTGTCTATATAGATATCCAAGGTTCGAATCTCCTTGGCTTGACGGTGCAATCATCATGGAAAAATCCTCCAAGTGTGGTGCAAATCTCATGCACAACTGATGTCGCCACTGATACCTAACTCCACCCTTTCATCTACCTCTTTCACTGGTCTCCACTGAACTGATCATGCACTGTAGTGAACTGATGTGTTCTTGAGTTGAATAATGAGTTACTAATTAATTAATTAAATAATATTTAATTCACTCCACTCATAACTAATTGATTAGCTAGTTAAACTAATCTCAACTAGTTCAACTAAAATAAACAGAACACAACTCCACTAGCTGTCTCATTAACTCCACCAAACTTCTGCCACTGAAGTCCAACTGAAGTCAAACATGCATGATGCCATAAAACCCTTGGGAATAGCATAATTCCTCTGTCAGATGCATGAGCCACTTCTGTAGCTCGAACTGAAGTGCTCCAAGAGAGTAAACTGCTGTTTAGAGTCCAAATATTATTAAGGGTAAATAATATTTGACTTCCCTATTTTTAGGATAGGCAGTCTAAAAATAGACATCGACCTATCGACCTATAGGTCACAAAAAATAGAGGTCCATCTATTTTTACCAACATGACCAATACTCCAAGAATAACATACTGCAACCCCTGGACCATGCTCCATATGTCTAAAAATAGACTTTGCGCCAGAATTTGCCTGCGGGCCCACTTAGTGAAGGCGACTTCATTTCACTAAGCTCCATCATCTTGCTGCATTTTCAACACTTTGAAGGTGAAAAAACCGAAATTTTGACTTCCTTTAGCAATTTGAGACAAATTCTGTCTGTGCGTAACACAGGAGTGTAACACAGGAGGATAACGCAGGTGCGTAACACAGGTGCATAAGAGGCAGGATTTGGACCTGAAAGGCTTCAGGAGTGTAGCATAGGTGTGTAACAGGCAAGAGTCGGGCCTGTTGGGCTCTCAGGAGCGTAACACAGGTGTGTAACAGGTAGGAGTCGGGCCTGTCAGGCTCTTAGGAGCGTAACACAGGTGCATCACAGGCTGGTTTCGGGCACTTGCTGTGTCTGTGCGTAACACTGGCCCAGGTGCGTAATGTCGGGTCCTCAGTGCGTAACGCAGTGTTAAATAACACTTTGACCACCGCTCTTGTGCATAACACTGAGAGTCAGGTGTGTAACATAGGCGCAGGAGCGTATTGCATGCAAACTTCACCAATTTGCTCAGAAACTTTCGAAAAACTTCTCTCAACATCATCCTTTGGCTTGGAGATGATAAGTGGTGTGGGGGGAAAACCAAAAATGCCTTTATAACCCTTTTGAAAAATATATTTGAAAACAAAACCTACTTTTGTAATGTTCTTGTTTGCTTACTTTTTCTCACTGTGTCTTTGATTGTTTTGGTCCTGAAACATGGTTCTTTTTTCACTGCTGGAGGCTTCTTAAGGTTCTCCTTATTTTGAAAATCTTCCTGAAGACACTAAGCCCATCCCTCTCAACTTATATTTTGGAAAAAGAACTGTTTTGAACTTTTAACACCTACACACAATAAACTCATCCCTTTTCGCCATTTATCCTTTGACTGATATTCTGTGTTTGAAACATTCTTTCCTTTGACCTTGTCATTCTTTCTGTGCAAAAAAAAAACACCTTTTCTAGCTCTGAGAAGTGTTGTTTATATCTTAGTCACATTTTTGCAGAATAGTCTTTTGACAAAGAGGTCTTTGTTGGGAGTTTCACTGTTCTGCTATAAACTAGGGGCATATCTGTTTGTTTTTAGGTCACTTTGATCACTATCTCTTTTGAACTTGGACAACTTGTTTTGTCACCTAATGGTCCTTGCTTATCATAGTTACTGTCTTTGGTAATTTCCACCCATGTTTGTCCCCTTTGGCCATTTGAAGAGGTCTTTAACTGTTTTGAGAGAAAAATACCTTTGAACTGGGAGTTAGTGCTTGTCTACCAAACCCTAGGGTAACTGAAAAACCCTTGAAACCATCTTCTATGATGACGAAGGTTTCTTGGTCACTACTTTGACCTTCTTTGCCTATATTCCCAAGCTTCTGAGACTTTAGGGATACTTCAGAAAAACAAACAGTGCTATATTCTGAGTTGTCAAAAATACATTTATCAAACTCTCTATTTTATTTCTAAAGCCTTCAATGATCTTTTGAAGGGTTTTATGTTTTCTTTGCCTTTTTAGCCTTAGCATCGCTCTATTACTTGGCCAAAACATCCACAAATCTCGATTCCCAAATAACAATTACCTTGCTTCTTTCTTCTAGGTTGTGAATGGTCTCCTCATATGATGACCTTGCTTACTTTACCTTACCTTATGGATAATTTGATGTCCTTTGGTATTTTTATAGGAATGTAAGCAAAGGGAAGATGTCCCTCTACAAGTTTCATGCTTGAAGCCAAACAACTGTTAAATGATATTTTTTATTTTAGGTACAGTTGCTCATGTGCCACTGTCTTTCATGACCTGCATGGACCTTTTGATGGGAACACTTCATAACACTCTTTGATGAGATCATGTTCTTCCTTGTAAATTTTTTTAACCCTTTTTGCATCTTGCTACCAGCTGTGGATGCCTTTATGAGATTTTTTAGGTCTCCTTATTTGAATCTGTTTATGTTGTTGACCATTTATAAAAACATTCCTGCATAAATGATTTGACATGGTAAATTTCTCCTTTGCAGGCTTACTTCTTTGATTAGGAGGATACCTTTGGAGGTCTTTTGATGTTCTTTGGATAATGACAAGCCTCATCCTTGTGTTCTCTTGTCTTCACTTTTGAATACTTGTGGAAATAGGGCATTTAGAAACATGATAGTGCATAACCTAGGTGACCCTATTTGACTTATTGTAATGTCCTTGGCATAGATTTTTGACTGAAACCTTTGAATTAGGGTTTGGATGAGGTGATAGGGTTTTTGGCACTCTATTATGCACTATCATCCTAGACAACCAGAAAACTGTGTTTACTTTAGAGGGCTTTAGAAAGGGAGTTTTGAAATCACCATTACTTGAGGCATTTGGTGAGAAGGAGAAAAGTTTGGCTTACTTGGTGAAATCATGTATGCAAAATAGAGGGTTTAGGCAAACAGAGACATAGTGTTATAGGAAGAGGCGGAAAACATAGTGAGAGAGAGGGACATTGGTCTTGTCTGGGTGATATATTGGCCATGCTTTGACAAGGAAAAGGGATAAACAGTAAATTTCTCTTTGAGGAGATTTCTAGAAATCACATGATTCTTGAATTCTAATTCTTAGAAATCTAGGACAAGGCATTTAGTCATCTAATACAGGTAAAAATTAATGATGACTAACACCTACATTTGTGCCTATGAGAAAGGTGCATATGTTTAAATTACCTATGTTTGTGGGTCCGTTTATAGTCAACATGAGACAAGTAGCCGATAAGGTTAATATGATGTTAGATGGAATGCACTTACTGTTAGGAGATAAGTGGGCTTATGACCCCCATAAAGTGATTTCAAATATGAGAGTTGAAAATGGTTACTCAGCATTTGTTCATGAAAGAAGACCTGACATAGAGAAACTAAAAAATAAGGGTTTTGCAGGTTCTGTTGGTTCTAATATACAAACTCCTATTATATCTGAGAAATAAAGCAAGAGGAGTAAAGGGGCAGTGGTTGATTCAGAAGACGAAGAGCAGAGAGCCGAAAAGAGAACAAAATTCAATGAAGACATAACAGGTGCTCAACTTGATTTCTCACTTCAACTAGGAGATGAGAAGAATGTTCCAGCCTCACTAAGAAGACATGGAGATGCTTAGGAGCAAGTACCTTTGATTAAACAAGTATTTGCTCAAATTGCTGAAATAAATTAAATGATGAAGGCTAGCATGGAGGCACAGGCCGAATATCAAATAAATCCATACCAAACAAGATTTCTGATTTCCATGGATCTTGAAAAAGATCAGTCTAAGATTTCTCTTTCTCACCCCTCTGATATGACTATTGGGTCATCAAATAATTTTAATACTTTAAATTTAACTATTGATGTGAGAAATATTCCTTTTATTGATAAAGTAAATTTACACATGAAAATAGGTCAATTGATAGTGAATGATTTGACCAAAACTAATGCAATGGTTCTTAAGGCAGAGAACATGTCTGGGAAGGTGATCAAGCAACTAAAATTGGAGAAAGCCAAGTCCAGGGCTTTAACAACACAAAATGAAGAACTCAAGAAGATAATTGTGAAAATTGTAGTAGATCCAAATGACACGTCTGTTGTGCATAAGTTGCTACAAAGTGCAGAATCAGAGATTTCTCTGTTGAAGAAAATTTGAAGTTACCTACATGGGAGCATTCTATGGCAGCAGAGGTGGCAGAAGTGGAAAGTGAGAAAGAAAGTCTTCTTCAGCAACTCTTGCAAAAAGAAGAAGAAATTGCTAAGTTGAAGGAAATTGTGCTGACATTACAAAATCAGATTGATTCTCATTCTTGCACTATCATTTTTTCCATCTAGGAATGATGATCCAAAAAAAAAAATATCTCAATTGAACACTGAACTGAAAATAGCAGAGAAAGATATCAAAAAGGCACAAAATGATCTGGAGATAGTAACAAAAATAATGCAAGCCAGGGATGGGGAAATTAATAAATACAGGATAGATTTCCAAACAGCTGACGCTGAGATCAAGAGTCTAAAGGAGAAATTGAAGGGAAATATAACTTTGATACAAGCTAATGACATCATCTGGAATGAAATCATTAAAGAAATGAAAGCACCTTGGGGATCTCTGACTATTGTATCAGAAGAGAAAAGCATTGTCAAATATTTTGAAGAGAAGGTTATGGAAGATAAGAAGAAGACTGTTAACAGAGCCTTATGGACAAAGAAATTTGTTGATTTCATTGATTCTAAGACTTAACAATATTTAGAGGAAAATGAGATTAAATATAGGATTCTATATGCTATAGAGATTAACAAATTGTTTGTTAAAAATACTTGCAGGAATACCACTGAGAAGAAGTGGACAGAGATTAAGGAAGTAGTGAACAAGTTTGACAATATGTGTGACAAAAGAGTCAGGAAAGGATTTCCATCATGCTGGGACCTTAAAGGCAGTCTTTTATCATGGGATTCCTATGAACCACTATTGGTATTGGCAAAAATCAAGGTGGATAACACTAAAGAGAAGACTCAGATCCTGAAAGGAGCAACAATTATTAACTTTCTTCAAAGGCATTTTAAGTTATTATGGATGGTGAATACCTTATTTACAGAGTGACCAACATTCAACAGGATCACTGCCTTTAGGTTGGAGTACCACAAGCTGATTAACTCTCCTAAAACAAATATTTAAGTGTGGAAGAAATGCAGAGCCTGGATGACTATTCTACCTAATGATTCCTCAACTTCAAAGAAAGACAAGTTAGCCAATTAGGACAATGTAGCAGCAGTGGGACCAATTCATATTCAACAAATAGATTAGAGTTTAAGTTTTATTTTTTATTAAGAGAGTTCAATTGTAATGAGACATTTTTATGATATGTAATAGGTAGTTTAATAAGTTTCGAGTAGTTTGAGCAGTTAGGAGTAGTTTCAACAGTTACAAACTGCTTGACATTTGTATTTAAAGAGAAAGATAAGAAAGGAAAAGGTTCCAAGTTTTGGACCTTTGGACTAATGCAAATTTTGTACTCAATTTTCTGATGATTAATGAATGAAGATCAAGATTCTTGCATATTTTGTTACTGATATGTTTCCCAGTTTCCATTTTGTATTTTTCCTTCCATGAATAAAATTAAGTAATGTAGTTTCAGGTCTCTTTTTACATATGTGAATAAGAGTTAAATATCCTTAATGGGCGCTCCTACATTTTAACTATTCCACTTTCATAAAATTCTTCTGAAGTTTAAAGTGATAGATTCTGTTTATCATAATATCAGTTTGGGCTTCCTTCCTTCATGTTCTTCTTATCACTCCAATTAATATCTGCAGATAGTGGTATTGTGAAGCATTTATTACATCAGATTCTTGAGGGTTTTAATAATTAATTTCTGAAGGTGATTAAGCAAAGACCATTTGATATAGTATTTCTGTGACATATATAGATAAATGTCTTGAGCACTCATTCCTTACCACAACCAAGGGATTGTTTCTTAAGATACAACATTTTTTGGCGCCGTTGCCAGGGATGAAGAAGCGAAATTCATTCCCTGGGTTTTTGTTATATTTCATCTGGTTTTTCAGAGAGGAGGAAATATCGGGATGCATTTTTATTCCATAATTTTGGTGTATAAAATACCTCATATGAGGTCAAATACCTCGCAACAAAAAGTTCCTATTTTGTAAGATCCTGAAAATTTGGTTTCTAAAAAGGCTAAAAAACCAAAAACTCCTTCCACACCTGATCCTACACTGCCTGCACCTGGTATATGGTCACATAATCCTTCATATAAGGATAATTCCAGGAAAATCACTTTCTTGGAACAATAATCCTTTACCCCACGAGTTCATTTTCAAGAACCAAGGTTAGAAGAACAATCTTTTGAGTCTGTTTCATTTACCTTCACACAAGTTCAACCAAATACATCTGTTGGTTCTTCTTCCATTGTTCAACAACCCCTTCCCATATCATTTGTTTCACCCCATTCATCCACATTCACAACTAGTTCACAAACCCCACCTACTCAAGGAGCGGTTAACCCATGCATAAACATGGTATCCCCTGCTTTCTTAATGAACATGTATGCACCGTTAAATATTCCACAACCTATGAATGCCATGCCCCAAGAATACCTCAAGTTACTTCCTCGTTTTATTGGTGAAAATGAAGTGACTGCAGAACAACACTTGCCATTATTTTTCACTTTTGCTAGGAATATAAATGTAGAACATCTTGATGTAGTGATGAGACTTTTTGTACAGTCTCTGAATGGAGAGGCAAGAAAATGGTTTAAAGTTTTTCTGAATGGCTCAATTAATAATTGGGAGGAATTAGAGACACAATTCACCCAAAGATGGGGTGAAAAAAGAGATCATGGTTATTTATTAATATATTTTAATGCAATCGAGAAAAATTCTAATGAAAACATGACTGATTTTATTAAAAGATTCAACAAATTGTATAATATTTTACCCATAGAAATGAAGCCTCCTCCTGTTGGAGCAAGGGTAGTTTTTGCTGGAGCTTTTGAATCAGATTTTAGTTTCACTTTAAGAGAGAGGAGATCTCCTACCCTTGAGAAAAATCCAAACTGATGCTTTGGAAATTTAAGCAAACATGACTGTTGTTGGGAAAACACAAGAAAAACAGTCAGTTCAAGAGAAAGGCAAGGCCAAAGAAGAATCACCATAGGATGAGAGGATTGATGACATGAAAAAATGTATCAAGAATTTGTTAAACAAGTTATTGAAGATGGAGATAGAGAATAAAAACTCCCAAAGGCCTGCACAACAAAACATAGGAGTTTTCAATCCTCAATTTAGAAAACAACCCCTGCAAATCTTGTAGAGGGAGAGGAAAGATCAAGACCAAGTTCAAGCACAACTGTACATAGAAGCAACACCTTCATAGTCTGCAGAATATGATCAAAGAGAGGTCGAAGATCATATATCTACCATGTACATGAAAGAAGTTGAAGAAGAGGAAGAATGTGAAGAAGAATACACCAAAGCTGAGGTGTCCTTTGACCAAGAAGAGATGGATGATTATTGTGGGCAATTTACAAAATTTATGCAAGCAGAGTTGCCTTAAGAAGTATGATTTGAGATCAAGGAAGAGATCAAGGACGCAAGATGATGAAGAAAAACAGCAAGAGTCAGTACCTTCTTTAATGGAAACTCCACAATCAAAGAACTCAGTAAAAAAATCAAATAAAGGGAAACAACCTATGAATCCAGTAAGTGGAATTGAAAAATAACAGGCTGAGACTTCCCAAAACAAGTCTATGGATACTAATAATTTGGAGAAGGTTGTTACTGTACTTGAACAAATTTATAATCCTAGCACAAATAAGGAACAACCTGGGAATATTTTCAAACAAAATCAAGCTTTCAATTTATCCAAAGAGCTAGAAAAGGTCAAAATTCAAGTGCCCCTTCTTGAGCTAGCTAAGACACCAGGTTACAAGAAGGAGATTGCAGAATTCATTAATCTTTCTCAGTATAATGACATTAGTGATACTGTGAATTTGCAAGAGGAAAAACTAGTGGTCACTTTTGTTCCTCATGTGTAAGAGGTAGATTCTTTTGTTCCCCCATTTTATATATCACTGCTTCTTCATGATTTTATTCTTCATAATTGTATGCTAGACTCAGGTGCTTCACATAATCGCATGCCATTATCTATAATGAAAGAACTGAATTTACAAATTACTAAACCCTATAGAGACCTATATTCATTTGATTCAAAAAGGGTGAAGTGCGTTGGGCTTATCAAAGACATGGTGGTATCCCTGGCCCAAATTCTAGCCAAAAGTATCATGATGGATGTAGTGGTCGCAGATATTCCAGCTAGGTTTGGTATGCTTTTGTCCAGATCTTGGGGAGTGAAGCTTGGAGGATTTTTAAAACTAGACTTCACATATGCTATAATTCTTATGTTTAATGGGGAAGAAATAAGGTTATATATAGAAACAAGATTTGTTAAAACTACCACAAAGAAAGATGTAGGAAATTCCCCTATTTATGGTCAAGAAAAAGAAGATATTTCTTGTTTTATGCTACATGAAGATGCAAATTTTGTTTAAAACTGAGAGAATCAGCTCTCTTCAACAATTGTACATAATGAGTTGGGTTCAAACAAAATTTGGAAGTGTTATTTTGATGGTGCCTATTCAAAAGATGGCACAGGAGCTGGATTTTTACTGATATTTCCAGAAGGTAATATTTTAAAATTTTCTTTTAAGATTGAATTTGAATCAAAAAATAATGTAGTTGAGTATGAGGTGTTAATTTTAAGTCTTCAAACTGCTAAACAAATGGGAATCCAGTATATTTCCATTTTTGGTGATTCCGAATTGATTATAAGATAGATTAAAAACCTTTGTCAAACCAAACAACCAAGGTTGAGATCATATAGGAATGAAGTATGGGACTTGATTGAGAATTATTTTGAAGCTTTGAACCTTCAATTCATTCCAAGAGAAGAAAATAGAATGGAATATTCATTGGCAGTTGCAGCTAGTACTTTCAAACCACCTATAAATCCAAAACTGAGGTATGAGATTGAATTGAAACATAGACCCTCTATTCCTGATAATGTTAAGCACTGGTAGGTTTTTAAAGATGATGAGCAGATAAATCACTTTTTGACAATGATTGAAATTTTTTAAGATATTGAAATAGATTAAGAAAGTGAACATATTGATCAGAATGAAGACTTTAAAAAACTTAAACAATCAATAGGTGATTAGAGAATAATCCAATTGAAAGATAATATATTTCCTAGAGGATTAGTTCCTCTTGAAATATTTTTTGATTCAAATGATGTAGCATTGGATCCAAAGAAGCTACCTCAAGAGGGTCAGATGGAAGATTGTAATTTGGGAACTCAACAAGATCCCAAGGTTGTCAAGTTATTCAAGGGTGTCCCTAATTATAAAGAAAGGTACATTGACCTTTTTAAAAACTATATGGATGTGTTTGCATGGTCCTATGAAGATTTTAAGACATATGAACTGGATATTGTTCAACATAAAATACCATTGAAGGATGGAATCAAGCCTCATAGACAGAAACTTAGATAGATCAATCCATTGCTCCTTGCTCCAATTGAAAAGGAAGTGAAGAAATTGCTGCAGGAAAAAATTATAGTCCCACTCAGATATTCAGACTGGGTTTCTAACCTAGTTCCTGTGAGGAAAAAGAATGGAGAGATAAGGCTACATGTTGACTTCAGGAATTTAAATAGGTTATCACTTAAAGACAATTATCCTTTGCCTAAGATGGACTATGTTTTACAGAAAGTGACAGAAGCATATAGATTGTCTATGGTTGATGGTTTCTCTGGGTACAATCAGGTAGCAGTTGAGAAAGAAGATCAAAAGAAAACAACTTTAACCACACCCTAGGGAACATTCATGTATGACAAAATGCCATTTGGTCTTATGAACGCTGGTGCCACTTTTCAGAGGGAAATGGACATAGAATTTGTGGGTGATAAGTTTGTAGTCATATATTTGGATGATGTGACCATTTTTTCAGGTTCAGATGATAAACACCTGGAGCATTTACAGAAGGCTTTCTTGAAATGTAGAAAATTTTGGTTGTCATTGAATCCCAAAAAATCTTTATTTTCTTTGGAGGAAAGAAAGTTGTTAGGACACATATTTTCAAATCAGGGAGTAAATATTGATCCAACAAGAGTAGAAGCTATTTAGACAATTCTTTTGCCCATGAATAAAAAGGATATTCAGAGCTTTCTGGGAAAAATAATTTTTTTGAGAAGATTTGTCCCAAATTATGCTGAAATTGTTAGAAACATAATAGATATGCTGAAGAATAATGTAGAAGTAAAGTGGGACAAGGATGCTAGAGAATCCTTTGCTAGGATTAAAGAATCCCTTCAGGAAGCTGATGTTCTGATTAGTCTGGATTATCAAAAGGATTTTCAAATATTTTCATTTTCATCACCTACTACCATTGTTGTTGTATTGTTGTAGAAGAATGAAGATGGTAAAGAACAACCTGTGGCATTTTTCAGTAAAGTTCTCAGTGATGCTAAACTTAAATATAACATTTTGGAAAAATAGGTGTATGCTTTAGTTAAAAAATTAAAAGCATTCAGGACTTATGTGCTACAGTCTCAGATAGTTGCTTATGTTCCTGATTCTGCCGTGAAAGATGTGTTAGTTCAAAGTGATGTGGAATGTAAAAGAGGAAAATGAATAGCTAAAATCCAAGAGTATGACTTAGATATCAAGCCTACCAAATTGGTCAAAGGTTAGGGTTTGGAAAAACTGTTGACAGAGTCAAATTTTCAAGCTTTGGGGATCAATTTGCTGGCACCTTTAGATGAAGTTATTGATGAAAGGAGTCAGAGCAGTACAAAGGCAACAATTAAATACAAATTCCTGTGCTCTGATTGGCATAAGGATATTGTTCATTACTTATGTTTTTCCTCTTGTCCAACCTCACTAAACAGAAAAAAGTACATAGCTCTTAAGTTCAAATCCTAGCCATATGTCATAATTGATGCTAATTTATATTGGAAGGATCCTGTTGGCATTTTTTTGTTGTGTTTGACAAAAGGTGAATCAATGGAAGTTATAAAATAATATCATGAAAATCTATGTGGAGGTCATTATAATTGGAAGGTTACTGCTCATAAAATCCTCAAATCAGGTTTTTACTAGCCCTCCTTGTTTGTTGATGTATACAGACTGGTTAGACGCTACTAGAAATGTCAGTTATTTGTAGAAAATAAAAGGTTAGCTCCTCTACCTCTTCTCCCAGTGTTTATTGAAGAACCCTTTAGGCAATGGGGATTAGATTTTATTGGGGAAATCAATCCACCATCAAGTGGATAGTTCAAATGGATTATCACTACCACTGACTATTTCACAAAGCGGGTGGAGGCAATACCTACAAGAAAGGCTAATGACTAGGTAGTAATGAAATTTCTAGAAGAAAACATCTTCAGCAGGTTTGGGTTTCTAATCAATATTGTAACTGTCAATGCCTAGGTATTCAATTCAATTAGATTCATTAATTTTTATCAAGCATATAATTTCATTCTATCTCATTCTACAGCATATCATCCTCAAGGGAATGGGCTAGCTGAATCTTCCAACAATACATTGGTCAATATTTTGAAGAAGACAATTAATGAAAATCACAAAAATTGGGATTCAAAATTGACATTTTCTCTTTGGGCAGTAAGAGTGACTACTAGAAGATCTACAGGTAAGTCCCCTTATGAACTAGTTTATGGAACTCAAGCCTTATTTCCTACCCAGTTGGCTAGACGAGTGATTTCTTTTCTTCAAGAAGCATAAGAAGAACCTAATGTATTGGTAAGAAGGATGAATAAGGTTATAGAATCAAGTGAGAGCAGGAACAAAGTCAGAGAAAATTTGATTACCTACCAAGAAAGATGAAGTCAATTTTTGATAGAAAATAAAAAGAGATTCTTTTTCAAACTGGAGATTTGGTATTAAGATGGGATACCAAAAGAGAAGAGAAGGGAACACATGGTAATTTTGACCCACTCTGGTATGGCCCATACAAGATTGTTGACTTTAGATCAAATAACAAATTTATTCTAGAGAATATTGATGGAGAAACAGTAGAGTTGCCTGTGAATGGTAAGTATCTAAAACATTATTACCAACATTGAGATTTTATGGTCCACCATTGTACATATTCAGATTTATCATTGTTCATATTTCATCAAACGTCATTTGACTCCATGCCCGAATTGAAGGTACTAATCTGCAGTTCTTAGTGTTTCGTGGTAAAAAACACTATCCCCAGGTGGAGCCAGATATTGTGGCTCATTTGCAATATCCTTTATTTTAATTTTTTCAAAAATACAAAAAAATGGAAAAATTTATAAAATATATGTTAAATTATAGTTTTCTCATACTTTAACTAAAGTTGTAAATGTTTTTTGTAAATTTAAAGTTCAATACTTTAAATGATTTGAGAAGGTGGATCCTAATGCTTTAGTTAATGATCGAGAAAATATGATAGCAAGATTCGAAGAATTTCCTGTCAGAAGATAAAGGCAGCAACTCGCGGGCATATTCGACACACGGGTTAACGGGGAGGGTGCCTCCGCAGTTGACCCCGTTGACCGATCAACGGATCAAGATCTACGGTCTGGATTCACTGTGGGGGCAGGGCCCCGTTGAGCGCTCCGTACTCCTAAGGCCTCCCGCAGTGACGTAAGCTGCTGGGTGGTGACAGCTAGCAGCCACATCACAGTACCGTTTAACGGTATTTAGCGCGTCAAATCAACATTTAATTTATAAAACCCACGCCATATATTTAAACCGGTTCTTCTTTTTGTAAGGCTAATGTTATTTCTCCGTATTTGTCAACCTAATTTCACCAGTGCCTTCCATTGTTCTTCACCACCCTAAGCAGAATTATGGCTAAGCATTCATCCCTTTCTGGCTCATCCAGCCATATTCCTCTCATTGACACTGAGAGGGATATACGAGATATTGTTTTCTCTTTAGAACACCTCCAATTTTATCAACAGGTCTGTCTGTGTAATATTCCTACTTAGCCTAAGCTAAGAGGAATATTCATTTTTGTTTTACTTTCTGTTGCATGAATAAATGAATAAAGGAGGACATGTAAAACTCCTGAAAAGACTAAATAAATCAATGCCCATGTGAACAAAGATAAATCAGGGCCATGTAAATAAGTCACTTGCAGGTGTGAAAGGGGTTTGAGCTGTGAGACTGGGTCAACCTTGACCAAATCTACAGCGTTGTCTAGGTTCAATGTATCTCATGAAGGGACAACGCAGATCTAGAAGGAGGCCCCTCATGTGAAAGGAGATAACTCATCAAGGAGGTTTAGGGTTTGCAAAGGATTTCATCTTATAAAAGGAAGGGGAAGGAAACAAGAGAAGGTTGTTGATGTATCTTGTCTGTTTGGACAAATATTATTCTCTGTTGTTTAGTAGAGAATTGTGCTACTTAGCACTTGGAGTTCCTATGCAGGGATTTCACCTCTTCCTTTGAGGATTCTTGGAGGAGTATTTGCTGATTTGATCCACTATCAGGCTTGCGGCCAAGCTCTACTTCCAATTGCAGTGCAGATCTAGTGAGGGCTTGTCTGCTTTTTCAAGCTGCAGCAAGTGGGATTCTAGATCTGCGGAGATCTAGCTTGTTTTGGGAGCCTCTTCTCATGGAGTGTGTCTTTTAACCTCCTGGAAGAGTGCCTCTCATGTTTGTGCTTCAGATATGTATCTTGGCAGCTGGCCATCTATGTTATTCAAGCTACAACGCAGTTTTCATTAAGGGACTGTGTTATTTTCATATGAGATTCTTCAAGGTGTTTTGATCCCAATTTTGATGAGAGATCTCTGGTGCTGGGCTTCGCCTTTCACTTTGGTGATCCATGAATTAGCTTGTTGATCCATGTTATATTTAGATCTAATCTATTGTAATGTAAAGTCATATTCAGAAATTACTGCAGCATTTTATAGATCTGCAACTTAAAACTCAGATCTACTCTTGTTTATGCATGATTTGGTCAAAACCCCAAGGGGATCCTGTAAATAAGACTATCTAGTTTCTATATCTGAAATGGATCTGATGTTTTGTCCACAGAACTATATCTGAGTTGTAATATTCATATGAAACCTTCTTTTCTAAAGATTTCTTGCTCTATTGTCGCATGTATTCTACTGTATATTGAAAGAGCTTCATTGTAATTCTGATTTTCTATTGTATAGTCATAAGTTGATCATATTTGATGGCCTCCTACTCATATTTTCCAAGACTGCGTTATTTCTGAAGCAGTTTGTTGTGCATAGCTGCAGCCCCTCTTGTAGGGTGTTTTTCAGCTAGATTAGGTGGTGGGAGATTTGTTTACCACACCTAGTTTGATTTGTTTTTGCTTCCCTTTTGGATCTAGACTCCAAATCTGCTGATCTAAGGGATCCAAGGGTTGTAAACTCATTTATGTGCATCAATCTCCCAGAATTGAATTATTCCAACAAGCTTGCTGTGTTATTCCAGATTTGGAATATTACAATCTGAATGACAAAGCATCTCCAATTTTCTTAGTCGTGGCCAAATCAGGTGTATTTCCTATGTGTATCCCTAAAACGCATATTTTTCCTGAGTTTGTACACTGGCTGGTGTCCGTTATGTATCCTGGAAAGTGTTTTGCAATGAATTGTCTAGGAGAGAATGTTTTGCAAGTCTCGGACCCATTAATTCATCAAGCTTTATGTTATCTAGAGTCAGAATCTTATGTTCAATTCACTGATGAGTCATTTGCAGCACATTATGATTGTATTGTAGGTCAAGAATTCACACAGTTTTCCTTCTTCCTGAGGCTAGATACGAAGCGGTTTGCACCTGACAGTAAAGAATTCTCCATAGAAGCTTTTGATACAGAATTTCGGCCGGTGCTGAGGTGTATTCTAAAGATATTGGGAAAGGAGGATGACAACATAGTTGACCAATCATTTATGGGACCTATTTGCATTGATGATGAAGCCGAGAGTAGTGCTAGATATTCTTTCATATTGGAAAGAAGTTTTCAATACTCAAATCATGATTTTATCACTTACTTGGTCATTCAGGTTCCCTTCTCTTATCACTTACCTCTTTTTATATCAAAATGTGGAAGAATTCTTGCATTTGGTGTTAAACATCATGGATGTAAATAAAAAGAGGTAGTCAATAGTGTTTTGGACTGATGTAGTAAGAGAGGAGAAAAATGAGGAAGGGTTGTTTTATTTTTCAAATCATTTCATGTCTACTGCATATAAGATTTTGAATGGGGTTTATCCTCCATGTTTCTTGCCAAAGGCTTAAGAGTTTCTACAGTTGGGGACAAATTGTAAATTTGGAGATTGGTATGTTTATGAAGACTACTCAGAGATTAGACTTTATGGGGCTGGGCTAGAACCATATAGGCTTCCTACATTTGTGTGTATGAGATTATTTTCCTTAGAATTCATTAGGCAAAGTTTGAATGTTTACCAAATTCATTTTGTACCTATGAAAAAGGGGTATATGTTTAAATTACCTATGTCTGTGGGTCCGTTTATAGTCAACATGAGACAAGCAGCTGATGAGGTTAATATGATGTTAGATGGAATGCACTTACTATTAGGAGATAAGTAGGCTTATGAACCCCATAAAGTAATTTCAAATAGGAAAGTTGAAAATGGTTACTCAGCATTTGTTCATGAAAGCAGACCTGACATAAAGAAGTTAGCAAATAAGATTTTTGCAGGTTCTGTTGGTTCTAATATACAAAATCCTATTATATATGAGAAATCAAGCAAGAGGAGTAAAGAAGTAGTGGTTGATTCAGAAGACGAAGAGAAGAGAGTCGAAAAGAGAAAAAATTCAATGAGGACATAACAGGTACTCAACGTAGTTTCTCACTTCAACAAGGAGATGAGCGGAATGTTCCAGCCTCACCAAGAAGACATGGAGATGCTCAGGAGCAAGTACCTTTTATTAAACAAGTATTTTCTCATATTGTTGAAAGAAATCAAAGGATGAAGGCTAGGATGGAGGCACATGCCAAATATAAAATAACTCTAGACTAAACAAGATTTATGACTGCCATGGATCTTGAAAAAGATTAGCTTAAGATTTCTCTTTCTCATCCCTCTGATATGACTATTAGGTCATCAAGTAATTTTAATACTGTAAATTTAACTATTGATGTGAGAAAGATTCCTTTGCTTGATAAAGTAAATTTACACATGCAAACAGGTCAATTGATAGTGAATGATTTGACCAAAACTATGCAATGGCTCTTAAGGCAGAGAAAATGCCTGGGAAGGTGATCAAGCAACTGAAATTGGAGAAATCCAACTCTAGGGCTTTAACAACACAAAATGAAGAACTCAAGAAGATAATTGTGAAAATTGGAGTAGATCCAAATGACAGGTCTGCTGTGCAAAAGTTGCTACAAAGTGCAGAATCAAAGATTTTTGTGTTGAAGAAAAAGTTGAAGTTACCTACATGGGAGCATTCTATGGCAGCAAATGTGGCAGAAGTGGAAAGTGAGAAAGAAAGCCTTCTTCAACATCTCTTGCAGAAAGAAGAAAAAATTGCTAAGTTGGAGAAAGTTGTGCTGACATTACAAAATCAGATTGATTCTCATTCTTGCACTATCATTTTGCCATCTGGAAATGATGATCCAATAGCACAGATATCTCAATTGAACACTGAACTGAAAATGGAAGAGAAAGATCTCCAAAAGGCACAAAATGAACTGGAGGTAGTGACAAAAATAATGCAAGCCAAGGATGGGGTTATTAATAAATACATGACAGATGTCCAAACAAATGATGCTAAGATCAAGAGTCTAAAGGAGAAATTGAATGGAAATATAACTTTGATATAGGCTAAGGACATCATCTGTAATGCAATCATTGAAGAAATGAAAGCAACTTAGGGATCTCTAACTATTGTATCATAAGAGAAAATCATTGTCAAATATTTTGAAGAGTAGGTTATGGCAGACAAGCAGAAGACTGCTAACATAGCCATATGGGCAAATAAATTTATTGATTTCATTGATTCTAAGATTGATCAAGAGTTAGAGGAAAATAAGATTAAATATAGGATTCTATATGTTGTAGAGATTAACAAATTGATTGTTAAAAATACTTTCAGGAATACCACTGAGAAGAAGTTGATAGAGATTAAGGAAGCAGTGAACAAGTTTGACAATCTATATGACAAAAGAGCTAGGGCAGGATTTCCATCATGCTAGGACCTTAAAGAAAATATTTTATCATGGGATTCCTATGAACCGTTATTGGTATTAAAAAAAAGAAAGGTGGATAACACTCATGAGAAGTCTCATATCCTAAAAGGAGCAACAATTATTAACTTTCTTCAAAGGCATTTTCAGCTATTATGGATGGTGAAGACCTTATTTACAGAGTGACCAACATTCAAAAAGATCACTGCCTTTAGGTTGGAGTACCAAAAGCTGATTAACTCTCCTAAAACAAACATTGAAGTGTGTAAGAAATGCAAAGCCTAGATGAATGTTCTACCTAATGATCCCTCAACTTCAAAGAAAGACAAGTCAGCCAATCCAGAGAATGTAGTTGCAGCGGGACCAATTCATATTCATCAAATACATTAGAGTTGAAGTTTTATTTTTTATTGAGAGAGTTCAATTCTAATGAGACATTTTGATGATATGTAATAGGTAGTTTAATAAGTTTCAAGTAGTTTGAGCAGTTAGGAGTAGTTTCAACAGTTACAAACTTCTTGAAATTTGTATTTAAAGAGAAAGAAGAAAGGAAAAGGTTCCGAGTTTTGGACCTTTGGATTATTGCAAATTTTGTACTCAATTTTCTTATGTTTAATGAATGAAGATCAAGATTATTGCATATGTTGTTATTGATATGTTTCCCAGTTTCCATTATGTATTTTTCCGTCCATGAATAAAATGAAGTAATGTAGTTGCATGTCTCTTTTTACATATGTGAATAAGAGTTAAATATCCTTAATGGGCGCTCCTTCATTTTAACTATTCCACTTTCATAAAATTCTTCTAAAGTTTAAAGTGATAGATTATGTTTATCAACATATCAGTTTGGGATTCCTTCCTTCATGTTCTTCTTATCACTCCAATTAATATCAGCAGATAATGGTTGTTGTGGTGGATTTGGTGTGGCTCTACATGATGTGTCACCCGTTTCAGTTTATGAATTTTGTTATGTTGATGGATTTTTTGGTTTTATGCATGATGGTTTATTCAAGATGCATTCCAGTTTAGGATATTGTTAGCTATGCGATCAGCTGTTTGGTTTTGACTCCTTGGTACATGTGTAAATGTGATATAGTCAAATTGTCCGCTTAATCTTTTGGCATGCAAATATTTTCTAAACAGATGTGTATCTCTTGTTTCAAATGTTTGGTTTAGCTGATATTACTAACTAGGAATCGAGGTAGACATGCATATGGCGTATGCCCTGATGGAGGGTGTCACACATAAGTCCGATGACGACATCATATTCTGCATGATTGTTTGTTTCTGAACTGATACACACACAGTTTGAACACAGTGGTGACGGTCAGGGCGGTAAATGACCCAGGTAGTTGCGGCTAAATTTTGAGACCATCTTGATGCTCCATCAGAAAATTAGAAATAGGGTTCATTTTGGTGATCCATGGTGATACTATGAGTCTTTGGGTCAAAATATTTTGAGTGGTTGGGATTTTTTGTACTTTCACTCTAAGGGCAGGGCTGAATTGGCCCTCATGGGTAAAATTTCTTGAGGTAAAGGCCGTTGACGGGGTTATTGAGGCAGGTCTCGTCTGGTTCTGTCAAGATGTATGCCCCCTATTAGAGACAATGTTTAATGATGTAGGGTCCTTTCCACAAGGTTTCAAACTTTCCCGGCCCTAAGGCCTCTTTTGCAACATCATAGGGGAGGAATAATTCTCCCTCGGTGAATGAGCGAGGGGTGATGTGGTGACTGATGTTGATTTTCGTCGACAAGCTCTAGTTGTACTAGGCGCTGCTCTAGAGGCTGGCTGTCATTGAGGAGTTTGATGGCAGCATGCAAATTTGGGATTTTGCGGAAATCAATGCAAAAGCGCAAGGTACCTTAGTCTTTTGTGACGGGATTAAGGTGGAAATCCTGGGACGAGGGGGAGGTGGTAATCCTATCTTTGGTATGTGATGATACAAATCATATGTGGTGGATTGTGTCATCCGCATTTGGCGGGGGAAGAATCTTTGTAATGGGATTATGTATGAGTGCAAGGTTAGGTTCCCCACTAGGATGATTGATTTCCGATAGGTGGAAATTATGCCTACCACAGAGGTTCCTGAATGTTTCCATTAGTGGGCATGACTTCGGTGTGTGATTTTGGCCAGTGCAGATGGTGCATGGTATCACTAAGCCAACGAAGTAGATAGTGTTAGATTCTATGCTACTCATTGTTCCTGATGTGGATGTTTGGAAAGGGTCTACTGTAGGAGAGGTTGTCTTATGCTTCCATTTCTGTATTGTTGGCTTAGGTGTGTCTACCTCTTAATTGGAGTGTAGAATCAACGCAGCTCGTGCCTCTCTCAGCTTGGGGATATGTACACACTTAAACGTATGGTGGAAGTGCGAAAAAATCCGACAATAAGTGCACATGATCTTCTCTTGGTTTGAGAGAAGTTTCTGAGGGAGAGAAGAGACTATGTGGGGATTGTTTGAAAAAGGCTTGAGTTCTCTGCATTATTTGACTCGGTGATCATTCAGATCGCATAGGCCGCATGTTATCCTAGGCTTGGCCAGGGTTATGCTTTGTTTGTGTGTTGTCTTATCTTGGCTAATACACCATTGCGAGGGTGGGGACATTGACCCAGAGATGTAATTTTTATGCCATTATCGTAGCTCGTCCTGTCTCTTCTCTATGGTATTAATCATGTCAATGGTGGGAATAATTTGGGAGGCGTAAGTATAGTGTCACTCATAATGATTGCCCTGACATATAAGGAAAAATATCCTTGATATGAAGGTTCCATCGAGTTCAGTTTGAGGTCTGATGGGGAACCAACACCGGAAGGCTTCTATATCAGGGCAATGGACGATTGCATGGTTTGTCTTTTTGCATAATATACATGCTAGTTGTCCCTATGGTGAGCGGTTGGGGGTAACTAGGGGTTCCCTGGTGGGCCGTTATTTAGCCATCAAGAACATGATGGATGCACTCATCTCATCTGCTTGGGTCATGGAGTTGCCCGCAGACTCGGCATCCATGTCATCTTCTTGGGAAAGGCAGACTATGGCTGAGCGAAGGCTAGCGAGGGCTAGCCAAAATCTAGGTATGTAGTGAATATTTTCCAAAAGGTGATTGTCGATGCATAATGAACATGTGAATTGTGTTGCTCGCAGTTCAACATAGTAAACCCTTTTGATTGGATACCATTTGTGGATGAGCTCCAGTGTTGCGCACTCTTCGAGGAAAGGGGTTTGGGAGGCGGCGTAGGTTAGAGAGGCTGTCGTGGCTGATGCCTCAGTGTCGTTACTACTTGAGTCCGTGTCCTAACTAGCCTCGGCGCTTGATGTGGAAATCATGCACACCGGGACTCCTGTGACATCGGTTGATGCCTCGGGGATAATGGGAGGATCTCCTAGGAATGACCGTAGAATGGACGACGGTTTGAATTGGCTAGGACCATATTCTTAGTACCGTGAAAGATCATCTGAGATTGTATCTACACAGGGTAGAATTACATCTGTGTTGGTTAGAGGACGCTTCTCACTGTGTGTCAGCTATTCTACGTAATGATGCGGTCCTTGTGGGGGAACATCATAATGCGGAAGACAGACGAGGCTATGGCAGACATGGTGTACATATAACTCCATCAGAGGAGTATGTTTTAATCCAAGTGATCATCCAAGACTTCGATGTCTATGAGGACCATCTTTCTGGCTAAACAGACCGGGACATTTTGGTAGAGGCCAACAGGGGTTGAGGGACGACCGTCGTATGCTCGAAGTATGATGACAGAGGGTTTTAGTTCGGGAGAACCTAACTTTTGCCAAAAAATTTTGGACATGATGCATGTGGATGCACCCTCGTTTATGACACATCGGTGGATAGTGATATTTTGCACCGACACTGGTATCTGGAAGACGACCATGGAAGGAAGTTGGGGGGTGGCTTTGTCTAAGTCAAAAGCCATCAAGCGCGTATCGGTAGGGTCAATAGCGCCTAATACGGAAGTTGGGCTTTCCGTTGTTTTGGGCATGACTGTAAAACTTCCAAAGCTGACATGGTGGCGTGAGATTGTGCTAAATCATCCACGATGCTATAATTATGGGTCGCTTTGGAGTAGTTTCCTGCTCTCCTATTAGGTCCCTTTCCAGTTTTTGGCAACGATTTTAGAGGCATCTTTGAAATGGTAAAAGGTGCAGTTGGCACACTGGTACTTTTCCTTGACATATTGGTGTTTGGTGGGGTGTCATAGTTGCGATTCCGTGTTTGGAAAAACATCTCTTCTCTAGTCATGTATATTTCATGACTTCTTTTCCTGGAATCGTCTGTATTTTTCCAATCAGTGCTTACCGTCCCTTGGTTGGGGAAAGGTTCTTGCATCACAACTGGTTGCTGGGAAGATCCTCCTTGTCCTAGGTTACTCTGTAGCTTCTTTAGCTCAGGGAGATCGGGACAATAGTGAGTATAGTGCCCGTACTCACCACATATCAAACAGGAATGGTTTGTTCGAAGAGGTGGCCTTTTTCTTTGCCGTTGGGCATTGCTTGGCTCCTAGTTCCGTTTTCGGTTGGAGTTTCCTCCAGCCTGGGATCGCGGTGGGCGCTGTTGGTTACTTCCCCCCTGTCCAGGGTTCCCTT
Organism: Pinus albicaulis; assembly: GCA_034641835.2. Taxonomy (NCBI): domain Eukaryota; kingdom Viridiplantae; phylum Streptophyta; class Pinopsida; order Pinales; family Pinaceae; genus Pinus; species Pinus albicaulis. The sequence continues at coordinate 223,515 of JAXQQM020080031.1, read as the reverse complement.
TTGGCTTGTTTTTGGATTTTTTATTTACCATGTTAGGAGGGTAGTTCTCCTGGTTATATTGGTGTGGTTGGTTTTAGGACGGCTACAAAAAGTTAACCTATGCATTGTTTTGCTTAGGTGGGTCATGTGCCGGGGACTGAGTGTAATGCGGTCTTAGATTTGCACCTGACTATTGAAGGGGATTTCTTTCATTAGTTTTTCTTTTTGCGTACTGATTCCCCTGAGCCGGAGGATAAGGTCCTCCCGGGCGATACATTTGCGCCCTATTAGTCAAATTTTTCTAAGGCATATGATGACTCTGAAAATTGAGGTGAGGCACGTTCTGGGTAGAGCTATATTTATAACCAGGGTTTTGACTGCTGGTACCTAGGAAACTCTGGGTCATTGACCCAATCAATCCGTCTGCAGAGCTCGACGCGCCTGGCACTTCTTTATAAGTTTGCAGGCGCGGGGCGTTAGGCAGGATGTTATAAATGTATCCTGACTGCGTATAAATCAGCCCAAGCTTCTGGACTTTGTTGATTGCATCCTCTTCGGATGTGGGATTCTGTTGTGCCACATCCTTTGAAATCTTTGTCGTAAGAGTTTTCAAGAAAAAATCTAAGAGAACCCGATCGTCGAGTTTAGCCTTACATAAACTGCGACATCGCCTCCATTCATGGAGATGGTTCGAGATGTGGATGGCAGGGGTTTGTCTAAAATGGGTCAGTAATTCCATTCCAGAATCATGGTGAATGGGTAACTGAAAATATGTGAGGAACATGGTAGCAAGGGCACTAAAGGTTCCATGTGAAGCTGAGGGTTTCTCCACATACCATTTCATGGCCACTCCACTAAGTGTGTGTTGAAATAATCTCAATCGAATAGTGTCGTCAATGATACTATTCGATGAGCACCACAGGTGAAAGGTCATGACATGATTACCTCAGTCTTCCGCTTGCTTGCCTTTGAAATTTGGTATATCTAAAGGGAGCTTCGTGGGAAGGAGAGGCCATGTAGGATCGTGTGCGATGGGGTCATTTGTTAGCTTGGTTAAATCGGGTAGATTCAACAAAGTTAAGAAGGGTGACTGGGAGGTTGGCGCCATTGCAATGTGTGAAGACACAAAGTTCTGGTTAGAACGAGGGTTAGTCTACGATGTACCCTACTGTGTATTCAGCTAGCTTCCCGAATGGGACGCACTCCTCTACCCCCTAGGGGTTGTGGGAGGAGTGGTATGTGGTGTGGTGTTGGGATATCAGCTAGGGTTCCCAACTATAGCTGCCCGATAAAGGACGAGCCAATGACGGTGGTAGTGTTCTGTCTTTGACGCATGAATGGCGAAAGACCTAGAACCCCTCTCGATAATTGGGGGAGGTCTAAAAGACGCCCGGATCGACGAGGTTCCATTGGGATCTGTTAGGTGTCACCCATATTTTGGAAAAATTTGAGAGGATGGAGTCTATGATCAAAGAAAAATTCTTGTCACATACATAAAACAAAGCAAAAAATAAAATAGATTTCCCTTTAAATTAATGTATGGGATCAAGCAATCAAAAAAGTGGTTTTTTTTCATTTGCGTATGATGCTCAAAATCCTAGAAGACCTATGCGTCCTCACACACTCAAAAGTAACTAGGCCTTGAGAAAATTTATTGCGAGTGCTGGCACAACGCCCTGTAAGAGCTGGAGATGCCCCCATTCAGTCAAAGAGAATCCACCAAGGTAAGGGTAGAGGGTCTGGCACATGCCTACACTGTCACCTATAGTAAAAATGTTGCCCTAGTTTTTGGCCAATAAGAACCACCGTCCCACGTGAGCGTTTGAGTCTTGGGCTTCTTGGTAGTTAGCTAACAGTACCGAGTATCAGTCGGGTCAGGTAAACCCAAAAGATACCGCACGCACTATGCCTAAGACTAACCCCCTCTGAAAGGGTCTCTGCCGCTCTCGGGTTTTCTTTTCCATGGGCTGGTAGGTGGATTTTAAGCTCCCTAAATACATAAATTCTATGTTTCAATATGAATTATGATCAAGGTGTCTTATTGGATGCCTACCCCCTTGATCCTAACTTAAGCTATAAATTCTTTTGTGGCCCATGTGGGGAGAATTTAGTGAGTTTGGTTAAGTTAGTTTTAGGTGTCTTTGCTTCGCTTAGTGGGTGAGTGTGTGTGAGAATAAGGTGGAAAAGCACATAGTTTGAACGTGTGGATACCATTGATCCTTTACAAAATCCCCTATTTAAACTATGTTGTATTGTTCCTGGCTCAAATGGAAAACATGTGCGAATAATGGGTTGCTTTCAAATTTTCCTAGTTAATCTATGTGACTAACTATAGGGAGATGGCGAATTGTGAATATGGAGCGTTCATATGCTTACCTAGGATCGCTAAAGGGTGCAAAAGTAGCAGAGATTACTTGCTCTTCTATAAAAAATTCAATCCTAGTCCCGCAATTCCTAGTGCAAAAATTGAACTAAACTAAAAGCTTTTACACTAGAACAAAGAAAACTAGCTATGCATGCGTGGTCTTGGGCCACTTACTTGGACTAGTTATCTAGGTGTGAGTACCAAAATTTGCAAAACATAAAATTTTCGAAATTCAAGTTACTTTGCCCCCTACATAAACTATGTGAAGATTTTGCAAAAATCAACTTGAAGTAAAATTGACACTAAGCCTACAGAAAACAACTAAAAGTGAGTTCTAACAAGCTGCGGGTACCACAACCAGTGCTGGAAGATGCATTAGGGGCTTCCAAGCACCTTACAAGCAGAAAAAGACAGAATTTAGGGAGAAATTTCTCATTATGTAAATTGCGCGCAAAAGGCTGAGACAGGTGCACTTCTACACGCGGGTCAACACTAAACGTGCACCCTGCGTGTCTGTGAGGAAGAAACACATGCAAATTCCTACAAGTAAAAAATTTAGGAGCTGCTCTTCTTTAGTCTGTCACTCGGGGTGAATCTAGGGACTGCAAGAGAGATCATAAGACTATCAGCTCCACTCCACAACATAGATAGAGGTCTCCTACAAAAGAAGGCACAACCACATAAACTTGGTAATAACACGTCAGTGGATTCGCCAATCCTGTTGTGGTGGATTTGGTGCATGTATGTATGAAATCAGACCAGTTTAAGGAGTGTGGTTTACCCCTTTAAACTATTGGTAACAGGCAGAATTAAGTGGATTAAATGAGCATACTACATATAAAAATAATCATGCAAATATAAACTAAAAACTAAACTAAAACTAAACATAAATAAACAAAAGCTCTGAATGAGTCAAACAACACAATAAGTCAAATGGTGGCCCTAGGCCCCTTTTATTGAGCGTTGGTAGTGAAGAGAAGAATACTTAACCCTCTTGCCAAAGGGCCCCTAGAAAATGGTTCTAGGTCCTGATGCAAGGATGTTGGTCATTCCAAGCTTGCCTCGGTGTAGTCTCCCTCTCTCTCTCTACTGTGTGGACTAAGCTTGTTGGTTGGCCAACAAGTGAGTCCCCTCTGTCTGCAGCTCCGGGTCACACACTACTGGTATTGCTTGGGAAATTCTGGCTAGCATAACAATGTGATCACCCATTCTTCATCTCATGGTGGCTTTATATAGGGGATTTCAAATCCTCCTTCCCTCCCTTGGTACATGGTGGATGGTGACCCAAGGGAGAGATATGATTCCTTTGTGTGCTCCAAATATTCCATTGTGTGCTCACATAGTGTCTAAGGAGGCGTTGGTGGTTGTCCTTAGGTGGCTTCAATTAAGGAGTAACTTGTCCTTTGCTTTATGTGGTCCCGAATAGTGACATTCCACCACTCTCAGGAATGCGCGTTTATCGGGCCAAAAGGCGTGCAGAAGGCACTGTTCTCGAAGGATAATGTGCACAATTAGCATTTAAGATCTAGTTATTCCATTATTATCCTTGAATTAAACTAAGCCTAGCATGCCAACACTTTGACCCAACCAAGTGAGCCTTTAGGTCAACTCTGGGACATTACAATATAATATGCTTATTTTAGGTTAAGAAAGGCCCTTGTTATTTCTTCTAGTATGAACAAGTTCTCCTTGAAATGTAGTCACTGCTAAATAAGTTTGAATATACATGTATGCTAACTTTGAATAAGGTATTGTAAGAAACATAAAAATAAAATATAGATGATTAATTTCAAGTAATATAAATTTATATATAAAATTAAATATCCCCTTATGATCATACACTTGTGCCATTAAATAATACTAATGAAGGAGCATATTTTCTTCAAATTCATACATATTTTTGTGGCTCATTTGCATTTACTTTCGAAACATTTCTCAAAATGCCAAAAAAACATATATGTTAGAAAATGTAAAAAATTTTGTATACTGAAAAATAATTTTTATTTATATGTTGATGTATTAATATTATGTGTGGAGATGTGAAGGTGGGTTGAGTCGGCCTTATTCGTGTGCAGAGCAGTTCAAGATTTGGGCCAATTGATGCATTCAGAACATTACACACAGATCAGGGTCGAGTTGTGCAAATATACGTGCAGAAAAGTGTTTGGAGGCTTAAGCACAATCGCATGTGGAAAGCCTGCCCGCACATCTCACATTGCAAATCGCAAGGCTCAGGAGGAATGGCACTAACTAATAATTTATAAATGCCAAAATTCTAAATGCGACAAGGTTTCAAATCGTCGATCGCTATTTGTGATCGGCCCCACCTCAACTTGCCATGTCATCCCCACCTCTATCGCACATCGCAAGCTCAGGAGGAATGGCGCTAAGGAATATGTTATAAATGCTGAAGGCTAATGTTTGACAAGGGTCGGACACGATGCAGCTCAGAACTATTATTTAATGTATTCCAATCGCACATAACAAATCTTAAAGCTTAGGAGGAATGGCGCTAAGGAATATGTTATAAATTTTGAAGGCCAAAATGTGATAAGGGGCAGATGAAATGTAGTTTCAGAGTTAAATTGCAAAGGATTTCAAATCTGGAAGTAAGGGCCTTTCATTTGAGAAATCCCATCAAAGGTAAGACAAGGCTTATAACGGAGCAGCAAGGAAAGCCGAAATGCGATGGAAAGGTGGATGCGATGCCATTCAAAGGTTAATTCAGATTTATTTAAAGTCCAGGATTATTTGTATTTGTGTTGTTTTATGAAGAAACTTTAACGTGGGAAGTAGACTTAGGCAATGCCCTACCCCATGCAGAAAAATTTTATATGCAGTGGTGCCTTGTAAATAAATGGAAGTCTGAACACTATAGGCACGAGCAAAAGAGGCAGAGTCGGGAAGAAGGGGATATGGTAACATTGTTTGTAACACAAATTATTATGAAACCAACTCCAAAAATAGAAGAAAAGAGAGATCAACGTCGTAAAAATCATCCACTTCGAGGGGAAAACCTTCAACATAACATAAATGAAAAATTCTTGGATGATACAAATGACAGAACCTCCTTCTATATGTAGGAGTCTATGGGGTCACAATATAATCCTAGCTGACCTAACAATAATAATGTAAGGGAACAATAATAACAATATGGGGGTTACAGGGGTACAAAAATAACAATAAGGGGGCTACACTAATAACAATAAGGGACTACACTAGTAATATGGGGACCTAACATGCCCCTCTCCTTCAAAAAAATGTTGTCCTTAACGCTTGAGTAGCTCTAGATGCTTCTGTATAAAATTCTCATCCTCCCATGTAGAATTTTTAGTGGGTAAGTTCTTCCACTTGATGAGATTCTCTGAAATTGATCGATTTCGTATCTGTCGAGTTCTTGTTTCCATGAATGTTTCTAGTTCCAATATAATTTTTCCTTCCTCATCAAGTTCTGGAAATATTGTTTGAACTGGAATTTTTTCACCTGTAACCTTCTTTAGGCATGAAACATGGAAAATTGGATGCACTCGCGAAGAAGCAGGAAGCTCCAATTTGTATGCCATAGTACCAATATTTTGCAAAACCTTGTAAGGAACATAGTATTTTGGCGATAATTTATTATCCTTCTCAGCTTACTTGAGGGACATTTTTTTGTATGGTTTTAGCCGTAAAAATACCCAGTCTCTTCCATGAAAAATTCTCTAGATGAGATGTTGATATGCCTGTTTTTTCATTTGATTTTGTGCCAAAATTAGGTTATCCTTTAAGAGATGGAGAACTTGTTATTGATGCTCGATGTGATCTTCCACTGCTTGCACCTTAGAATTTTCTCTTAAAGATGATGTGATGAGTGGTGGATGATATCCATAAAGTGCCATAAATGGGGTCATTTTTGCTGCAGTATGGAAGGAAGTGTTATACCACCATTCAGCCAGAGGTAACCACTTAACTTATTGTGTTTGTTTATCATATATAAAACAACGAAGATAACCTTCCAAACATTTGTTCAGTATCTCAGTTTGACCATCGGATTGAGGATGATAAGATGAGGTATGAGCTAGTTGAGTACCCAAATAAGAAAATAGTTTCGTCCAAAAATTTCCAGTAAAAATGGGATCTTTTTCACTTACCATAATATTTGGGTTTCCATGTAGCTTTTGAATTGTTTTGATAAATGCAGTATAAATTGTACTTGCTTTAAATGGATGAGATAATGTACAAAAGTGTGCATACTTGGTAAGTCTATCAACTACGACCATGATGACACTCTTTCTTTCGGACTTAGGTAAACTTGCGATAATATCCATTGCCAATGTTGACTTCGAATGGATAAAGGTTGTAGAAGACTGGGGTCTTAATTATCTCAACTTTATTTTGCTGGCAAACCAAAAATTCTGCTACAAAATTTTGAATATCATATTTAAAGCCATCCCAAAAAAATTATTTCTTCACCCTGTGGTGAGTTTTAAAAATCCTGAGTGTCCTCCTAAAGGAGAAGTGTGCAATTCCAAAATAATATTTTGTTTTAGTTGGGAATTCTTACAAATATATAGGTGATCTTTTTACCATAAGGAATTATTTTTCCAACTAAATGTATTAGATGTACTAGGATCTTGCCGCAACTTTTGAATGAGTGTCCACACTTCTTCATCCTTATTAAATTCATCCCTTGCTTCGGTTATCCAATCTCGTTGGATAATAGAAATTGTACAAAGCCATGCTTCCACCTCTTCATCCTTTCTTGAGAGTGCATCTGCAACAACATTTAGCTTCCCTTTTTTTTAGATGATTTGAAATTCATAACCCAACATCTTTGTGACCCATTTTTTCTTCTCTTCTCAAGATAGTATTTATTCCAAAAAGTGTTTAATACTATCATGATCAGTTTTTACCTTGAAGTGCCTTCCCATTAGGTAAGGTCACCATTTATTTAGTGCATGTAGTATTGCCAACATTTCATTCTCATAAATATCTTTTTGTAAATACTTTCCTTTGATTGGACGACTTTCAAAAGCAATGGGTCTTCCTTCTTGCATTAAAACAAAACCAATTCCATTACCTAAGGCATCAGATTCTACAATAAATGTTTTTGTGAAGTCTGGCGTAGCTAATACTGGTGCTATGCACATTTCCTCTTTAATATGTTCAAAGGCATTAGTTTCTTCAGGAGTCCATGAAAATTCATCTTTCTTCAATAATGTTGTTAGAGGTGTTGTTATCATCCCATAATTCTTAACAAACTTGCAATAATACCTTGTTAACCCAAGAAATCCTTGCAACTACTTTATGGTTGTGGGAAATTTCCATTCCTTAATGGCTTTAAATTTTTAGGGTCTACCTTAACACCCTCGTGAGATACAATATGACCCAGATATTCTACCTCTTTTACTCCAAAGAAACATTTGGATGTTTTTGCATATAATTGTTTCTCCTCCAATAGTTTGAGCACCCTGTCAACATGTTGAAAATGATCCTTCCAAGACCTGTTGTAGATTAGTATGTCATCAAAAAATACTAGCACAATTTTTCTAAGGAAGGGTTTGAAAATGGAATTCATCAACCCTTGAAATGTAGAAGGTTCATTGGTAAGACCAAAAGGCATGACCAAAAATTCATAATGACCCTCACGAGTTCGAAATGTTGTTTTCAGAATATCTTCAGTCTTCATTCTAATTTGATGATATCCTGAATGAAGATCCAACTTGGTAAAATAATTTGCACCATGTAATTCATCTAATAATTCATCAATCATAGGAATGGGAAATTTATCTTTTATAGTGAGCTTATTGAGCTCCCTATAATCTGAACACATGCGCCATGATCCATCCTTCTTTTGCACGAATACTACTAGAGCAGAGAAAGAACTTTGACTAGGTTGAATTATACCAGCCTATAACATTTCTGCAATCATGCGTTCAATTTCGCTCTTTTGGACATAAGGATATTTGTAAGGCTTGATGTTTGGAGGAACACTTCTTGGAATCAAATTAATAGCATGATCATGATCACGAATAGGTGGGAGTCCTTTGGTAGTTTCAAACACCTTGGAATGATCGTCCAAGACTTTTTGGAGCTCTGGAGAAATAGATGGTTTTGATGTTGGAACTTCTAGTGAGCATAATTGTGCAATTATGCCTCGTTGTTCTTTCTTCGGAAGCTTTGAAATGACATTAGAGCTTATTATATTTCCTGGATTCCCTGTAATACCCCGTAATTCGATTTCCTTTCCTTTCAAAAAAAAATCAAGAAAATTTATTGAAAATTAAAATATACTGTCTCCAAAGATTGTAACCATTGTACTCCTATTACAACATCAACACCTCCCATTGGAATGGAAATAATTGGACTATTCAATACATATTCCCCCATGGTTAGCTTGATATTATTGCATTTTCCAGAGAAATTTATAGTTCCTCTATTTGCAACCATTACTTGACATTCGAGTGTTGGGTATATGAAACAATTCAATTCCTTGGCTACCTTACAATGAATAAAATTATGTTTACTACCCGAATCAATCAACACTATTACCTTTTTCTTCTTGATATGTACTTCTATATTTAGAGTTTGAGGAGTGGTAATTCCTGCCAATGCATTACAGGATATGGTCAGACCAGTTTCTTCTTCTTCAAGGGTTGGATCCTGATGTATATCCTCTTCTTTTGAAGTTTCTTATTCATTTTCTTCCTCCTCTTCACAATCTATGTAAAATAATTTCTTCTCAGCACACTTATGACCTTTATTGGATTTTCTATCACAACTGTAGCAAAGCCTTTTTTCTTTTTTTTCTTCTAATTGTTGTGGTGTCAACCTTGTAGGTTTTCGAAGTCTAGGAGTAGCAACACTTCCATATTTATATATGTGAGTGGTAGGCTTCCTTGTCACCATAATTTTACATTCAATTTTTCTTGCCAACCTGAATGCCTTCTCTAATGAATCAGGTTCCCAAATACAAACTTCATGTTCTATGTTATTATTTAAAGTCCCTATGAAGACATCAATCCTTTGGAATATCAGTTACCCTTATATTCAATTTTTGGAAGTCCTCAATGTGCTCCACCACTCCGCCCTTTTGTTTGATATTTATCAATTGGCTAAATAAGGTGTTGCTCTTTGTATCCTCAAAATGTGCTATCATTTCCTCCGTCAAAATTGACCAAGTGACAATTTTTTTATGGGAGAAAAGCCATCGATACCATACAAATGTATTTTTTTCTAAATGTAAAGTTGAAATACGTACCTTTTGTGTGTTTTGCACATTATTGAGATCAAAATATTGCTCCATCTGTCGTATCCATGTTACAGGATCCTTGCCATCAAACTTCCTCATATCCATCTTTGGAATATGGTGGTTCTTCCATCCAACATTAGAGTTTATGAAATCATGATTAATGTGTATTTTTTTCTCATCATGAGTTTCCTTTACTATATTTTCTCCATTAGGAAACATTTCTTGTATCAACTTTGTCAAACCTTCCATGTCTTCTTTTAGATAATTCTTCATGTTTTCCATGTTGTATTTCATTTTTTCTTCCATGTCATCGATCTTGGCTTCCATTTCAGCTTCCATGCCATCTGTCTTAGCTTCGATGCCTTTCTTCAAACCATCCATCTTCGCTTCCACGCCTTTCTTCAAAACTTCCATTTCATTTTTTGTCAAAAATAGAAGAAAAGAGATATCAACGCTTTAGAAATAAGCCACTTCGAGGGGGAAACCTCCAATACATTACATAAATGAACAATTCTTGGATGATACAATTTACAAAACCTCCTTTCTATATATAGGAGTCCATGGGGCCATAATGTAATCCTAGTGGGCCACAATGTAATCCTAGCCGACCTAACAATAATAATTTAAGGGGCACAATAATAACAAAATGGGGGTTACAAGGGTTCAATAATAAAGGAAGTTACGCTAACATAGCAAATAAAGAATACAGGACTATAATAGTAATATAGGGACCAATCTGGTTCGATAATAGAAATGGCACAAAGCAATGCTTCCACCTCTTCGTTCTTTCTTGAGAGTGCATCTGCAACAACATTAAGCTTTCCTTTTTGTAGATTATTTCAAAGTCATAACCCAACATCTTTGTGACCCATTTTTGCTGCTCTTCTGACGATAGTCTTTGTTCCAAAAAGTGTTTAAGACTATCATGATCAGTTTTTACCTTGAAGTGTCTTCCCATTAGGTAAGTTCGCCATTTCTTTAGTGCATGCAGTATTGCTAACATTTCCTTCTCATAAATAGGTTTATATAAATACTTTCCTTTGATTGGACGACTTTCAAAAGAAATGGGTCTTCCTTCCTGCATTAAAACTGCACCAATTCCATTTCCTGAGGCATCACATTCCACAATAAAGGTTTTTGTGAAGTCTGGTGTAGCTAAGACCGGTGCTAGGCACATTGCCTCTTTAAGACGTTCAAAGGCCTTAGTTGCTTCGGGAGTCCATGAAAATGCATCTTTCTTCAATAATGTTGTTAGAGGTGCTGCTATTCTCCCATAATTCTTAACAAACTTGCGATAATACCTGTTAACTCGAGAAATCCTCACAACTGCTTTATGGTTGTGGGGACTTTCCATTCCTTAATGGCTTTAATTTTGTTAGGGTCTACCTTAACACCCTCGTGAGATACAATATGACCCAGATATTCCACCTCTTGTACTCCAAAGAAACATTTGGATGTTTTGCATATAATTGTTTCTCCTGCAATAGTTTGAGCACCCTGTCAACATGTTCAACATGATCCTTCCAAGACCTGCTATAGATTAGTATATCATCAAAAAAATACTAGCACAAATTTTCTAAGGAAGGGTTTGAAAATGGAATTCATCAACCCTTGAAATGTAGAAGGTGCATTGGTAAGGCCAAAAGGCATGACCAAAAATTCATAATGACCCTCATGAGTTCGAAATGTTTTTTTTGGAATATCTTCGATCTTCATTCTAATTTGATGATATCCTGAACGAAGATCCAACTTGGTAAAATAAATTGCTCCATGTAATTCATCCAATAATTCATCAATCACAGGAATGGGAAATTTATCTTTAATGGTGAGCTTATTGAGCTCCCTATAGTCCGGACACATTCGCCATGATCCATCCTTCTTGTGTACCAATACTACAGGAGCAGAGAAAGAACTTTGACTAGGTTGAATTATACCCGCCTCTAACATTTCCGCAATCATACGTTCAATTTCGCTCTTTTGGAAGTAAGGATATCTATAAGGCCTAATGTTTGGAGGAACACTTCCTGGAATCAAATGAATAGCATGATCGTGATCACGAATAGGTGGGAGTCCTTTGGGAGTTTCAAACACCTTGGAATGATTGTCCAAGACTTGTTGGAGATCTGCAGAAATAGATGATTTTGATGTCGGAACTTCTAGTGAGCATAATTGTGTAATTACACCTCGTTGTTCTTTCTTTAGAAGCTTTGTCATGACATTAGAGCTTATTATCCTTCCCGGCTTCCCTTCAATACCCCGTAATTTGACTTCCTTTCCTTCTGAAGAAAATTTCAAGAAAAGTTCTTGAAAATTAAAAGCTACCGTCCCCAAAGATTGTAACCATTGTACTCCTAGTACAACATCGGCACCTCCCATAGGAATGGAAAGCATTGGACTATTCAATACATATCCCCCCATGGTTAACTTGATATTATGGAATTTTCCAGAGCAATTTATAGTTCCTCCATTTGCAACCATCACTTGACATTCTGGTGCTGGGTATAGGAAACAATTTAATTCCTTGGCTACCTTACAATGAATAAAATTATGGGTGCTACCTGAATCAGTCAACACTATTACCTTTTTCTTCTTGATATGTCCTTCTATCTTGAGAGTTTGAGGAGTGGTAATTCTTGCCAGTGCATTACACGATATGGTCGGATTCATTTCTTCCCCTTCTATGGCTGGTTCCTGGTGTATATCCTCTTCTTGTTCATTTTCTTCTTCCTCTTCACAATCTATGTAAAATAATTTCTTCTCAGCACACTTATGACCTTTAGTGTATTTTCTATCACAACTGTAGCAAAGCCCTTTTGCTCTTTTTTCTTCCAATTGTTGTGGTGTCGACCTTGTAGGTTGTGGAAATCTAGGCGTAGCAACACTTCCTTCTTTATAGAATTGAGTGGTAGGCTTCCTTGTCGCCATTATTTTACATTCAACTTTTCTTGCCAACCTGAATGCCTTCTCCAATGAATCTGGTTCCAAAACACGAACTTCATGTTGGATGTTATCCTTTAAAGTGCCCATGAAGAGATCGATCCTGTGGTCCTCTGGAATATCAGTTACCCTTATATTCAATTTTTGGAAGTCCTCAATGTGTTGCCCCACTAAACCCTTTTGTTTGAGATTTATCAATTGGCTAAAGAAGGTGTTGCTCTTTGTATCCTCATAATGTGCTATCATTTCCTCAGTAAAAATTGACCAAGTGACAATTTTTTTATGGGAGCAAAGCCATCGATACCATACAAATGCATTTTGTTCTAAATTTAAAGTTGCAATGCATACCTTTTGTGTGTTTTGCACATTATGGAGATAAAAATATTGCTCCATCTGTAGTATCCATGTTACAGGATCCTTTCCATCAAACTTCCTCATATCCATTTTTGGAATATGGTGGTTCTTCCCACCAACATTAGAGTTTATGAAATCACAATTAACATTTATTTTGTTCCCATCATGAGTTTCCTCTACTATCTTTTCACCATTAGGAAACATTTCTTGTATCAACTTTGTCAAACCTTCCATGTCTGCTTTTAGATCATTCTTCATGTTTTCCATTTTAGCTTCCATGTCATCCATCTTAGCTTCCATGCCAGCTTCCATGCCATCCATCTTCGCTTCCACGCCTTTCTTCAAAACTTCCATTTCATTTTTTGTTGCTCTTTGTGAGAGTGAAATTTGTTGCACTTGCTCTTGTAATTTTGATAGATCATGTTGCAATTCTTCATCTTCATGAGTCATAGTAGAGCCTTCTAAAGGCTTAATGGGTGTTGAATTATTTTTATGGGGCATCTTTTAGAACCCAATACAGATATCTATTCTACAATATGCCCTTGGAATCAATTCAAATTGATTCTTCAAAAAAGACTTATGCAATTCGGAAAAGAAAATACACACCTTTTTCTTGCTTTTGAGGAACTCGATATTGAAATTGGATTATCTATGTGATTTCAACACTTCAATATTTGAATTTTGGTACCGACATATCCCTCTAAATTCTCTTTCGAATGCCACAGTTCTGACCTGATTTGGATTCTCCATGACAAATTTGTGTCCAATCTCCCACAATGACCTAATTATGGATTGGTTCAGTAGAGAAAACTTGTATGTCTTTCCATGTGTCACTGTTTCATCCTTCGGCTCTGAAATTGATAGCCAAGAAACTAAAATCCGTGTACTTGCGACCACTTTTTACGGCACTCCAATTCAATGCCCAGAGAGAGAGTTATGAATATTTTCCCACGATCACCTCCTTGAGATGAAATTCAGGAGCTTGAACAAGCACTACCTTCCACATATCATATCTCAGAAAATGTTGCGAACCAAGCTATGAAATTTTTTGACGATTTTCCTCAGGATTTCAGCTTTGCACCTTCAAAATTTCAGATTCTGAATCTTCGTAGAAACAAAGTTATAGCGCAAATTCCACGATGACCAGTATAGAGCAGCGAAACCCTAGAATCCAAAGCTCTGATACCAAATGTTGTGTAACCAGCTCCAAAAATAGAAGAAAACAGATATCAATGCCTTATAAATAAGCCACTTCGAGGGGGAAACCTCCAATACATTACATAAATGAACAATTCTTGGATGATACAATTTACAAAACCTCCTTTCTATATATAGGAGTCCATGGGGCCATAATGTAATCCTAGTGGGGCCACAATGTAATCCTAGCCGACCTAACAATAATAATTTAAGGGCACAATAATAACAATATGGGGGTTACAAGGGTACAATAATAATGGGGTTACACTAACAACAATAAGGAACTATACTAGTAATATAGGGACCTAATGGCGAAATTTGGTGCACTTGCTCTTGTAATTTTGATAGATCATGTTACAATTCTTCATATTCGTGAGGGATAGTAGAGTATTTTGAGGAATTAATGCATGTTGAATTATTTTTAGGGGGGATTTTAGAACCAAATATTGATATATATGCTCAATATGCCCTTGGAATCTCTTAAAATTGATTTTTCAAACAAGACTTATGCAATTTTGAAAAAAAAACACACATTTTTCTTACTTTTGAGGAGCTCGATATTTAAACTGAAATATATCTATAATTGTGGATCTTCAATATCTAAAATTTTGTCATGTAATATCCCTCTTAATCTTCTTTTGAATGCCACATGTGTGACCTGATTTGGATACTTCAAGACAAAGTTATGTTGAATCTCCCAATATGACCTAATTATGGACTGGTTCAGTAGAGCACACTTGTACGGCTTTCCACGTCTCACAGTTTCCTCCTTCGGCTCTAAAATTGACACATAGGAAACTATAGTCCGTGTTCTTGTGTCCAATTTTTACAGAATTCCAATCCGATGGTCAAAGATAGAATTATGATGATTTTCCCAAGGTAACCTCTTTGAGATGAAATTCAGGAGCCTGAAAAAACCTTGCATTCTACAGATCATATCTCTGAAAATATTGAGAACCAAGATCTAAAATTTTTAAAGAAAATTCCTTGGGATTTTTACTTCTCTGTGTAAAATTTTCAACTTTTGAACCTTTGTAGAAAAATAGTTATAGTGAAAATTCCACGATGACCTATTTAGGTGAAATTTGAGAGCCTGAAAACACCTTAACTTCCACAGATCATATCTCCGAATATATTGTGAAACAAGATCTGAAATTTGTACATAACGTTTCTCAGGATTTCGACTCTACTTTGTAAAAATTTCAGTTTTTGAACCTTCGTAGAAAAAAATTTATAGCTAAAATTCCACGATGTCCTGTTTGGTGTAGTGAAACCTTAGAATCCAAAGCTCTAATACCCAATGTTATGAAACCAACTCCTAAAATAGAAGAAAAGAGACATAAACGCCTTAGAAATCAGCCACTTCGAGGGGGAAACCTCCAATACATTACATAAATGAAAAATTCTTGTATGATACAAATTACATAACCTCCTTCTATATATAGGAGTCCATGGGGTCACAATATAATCCTAGTCGACCTAAAAATAATAATGTAAGGGAACAATAATAAAAATATGGGGGCTATAGGGATACAAAAATAACAATAAGGGGGCTAAAATAATAACAATAAGGGACTACACTAGTAATAAGGGGACCTAACACAGAGGCATAGGCAGAGTTAGGCAAAAGGAGCGTATAGTGGCACTGTTGGAAACACAACAGCTAGGTCAAGTCAGGCAAAGAGGCGTCATTGCAGAACTATTTGAATACCACATCAAAAAAAGAAAAGACATGATAGCAAGCAGAAAAGACAAATATTTAACTCCGGAAGAAATACAAGGCAAGGATGTCCGATATTTTAGGGAGACACATCAACACTTCAGGCAGATGCATTAGCAACAAATCAAATTCAGCAAAAAGAATAATATTTCAAGTTTAATTTGTTTTCTTTGTTTGTTAAGATCGAAGCTATAGTGATGTCCTCAATTTAAATGTAATAAGTAGTTTTAACAATTTAGGTAGTCGAAGTAGTTCAAGAAATTCTAGCAGTTACGAGCTGTTTTTGATGTATTTGAGAAAGACAGAAAGAAAGAACAAAGGTTCTGAATTTTGGACCTTTGGAAGACTAAAACTTTGGTACTTACTTTTCTGAGGAATTAATGAAAGAAGTATAAAGTTTCCTGCAACTGTTGATGGTGATTCATTTTTCCTGTGCCATTTTGTGTCCCTTCTTCATGGAATGAAGTGAAGTAAAGTAGTTATCGGTCTCTTAATTACATCTATGAGTAAGAGTTAAATAACCTTAATTTGCGCTCCTTCACTCTAACTCCTCTCCCTTCAAAAATTATATCTAGAACTTAAAAGTAATAGATTCTATGTTTACAGCATATTATTTTGAGTTTCCTCTCTCTCTATAAATTCATTTTGAAATTTAAAGTGATATATTATGTGTTACGGCATATCATTTTGAGTTTCTTCTACAACTCTTCTTTTCCATTCAGATATCAGTAGTTAATGGCATTGTAGAGTCTTTTATTATACCAGATTATTAAGGGTTTTAAAGAATTAGTTTCCAAAGGGATTGAACGAAGACCACATGATAAATTACTCCTGTAACACATTGTTAAAAACATCTTAAGCATTAATTCCTTTTCAAAGCCATGGAATTGTCTCTTAAGATACAACATTTTCTGGCGCCATTGTCGGGGACAAAGAGACGAAGTTTATTTTCCCTAGGTTTTTCACATTATTCCTCTGGTTGTGTTGGCTTTAGGGGCCTTGACCCAGGTTAAGTTTTAAGGTTTTCCAACAAACCCTCGTATTACCGTCCCTTTCAGAAATGGCCTACTTGCGCAGGTCAAGGTATCACCTGAAGTAGTATGGGAGGGTGCTAGAACCAGGTTTCTGCACCTTGAGAGAGAGAAAGTTAATTAAAGGGGTTCTTGTTAGATCTAACCATCCTGGGCAGGAGGAGCCCTAATACAGAATCTTTTAATAGCAGAGCACAGATCCTAGATAAAAGGTAACTGGAGAAAAGTATTCAAACTAGATATATGCATTCATAATATCGCATCCACATGTGCATTAGTATATCATCAGTATTCAGCGGGCAACACAATCTTAGAACATAAGCGGAGCCGATATAACATAGAAACACTTCAATATCATCAACAGCCTTTTCATTAATTCATATCTCGATCCAACTTACAGACTCTATTTACCAACCCACGCACACATCCAGCAGGGTCTGCACATAGCAGGACTCGAGGTCTCTGCGCACACAGCCAATAGGAGCCCTTACCTAGAAAATCAACACAAAATATCCACAATTTCCTATCTCAGCTTAGTCACTAGTTAGCCTTTTTCTAGACTTAGTTTATCCATCTATTTATATCATGCTAGCCTGTGCTATCCTATGGTCTGCAAATCGTGGTTTGTAGACCCTTGGTCTACCCTTTGACACATTACAATTCATTGGGGGTTTTGACCCACCCCAAACCCCCTGTGCTAGACTAAATATTACAAAATATTAAAAAACTAGAAAAAAATGTGGTTAGGGAACCCCGTTCCAACAATACCCCAACACAATCTTCTGACCCATCTCGAGTCACAGTGTCGATGGTGTCTTCATCATGTCCTTGAATTGATCAATCGTGACAGTTAATGGAGGTAGAACATGAAGGCTCTGCACAACGCCAATCTGTGTGATATTGTCTGCCAGCTGTTGCATCGCCCCTTCTAATTCCTATGAAATCTTGAGAGCTTCGTCAGCTTGAGGTGTAAGATGGTCACTAAGTATCTGCTTCTTACGTCGAAGCCCCGCAATTTCATTGCAAAGCGCGTGGATGGTGCAAAGATAGGCTAATCGCCGGGTTGGAACAAGGGTGGTCATCATGGCTTCCATATGTTCAAAGTCTTGTTCCTTCTGGTGAAACTCTTGATCAATTTTTTAGAGGAGAGGTTCATGTTGTACCTGGTCCCATAATTCCATAGCAGTTTCAAAAAGAATGATGCCCTGACTGATCTGCATCGTAATAGTGGTCGTTGCTTCTGTAACCAATGTTGTGCACTGGGCGCACACTTTTGGTGGGGTCTCAGGCTAGAGCTTGGCCTGAAACGATGCAATCTAAAGTTTGAAATCAGACTTGACAACATGTACCTCAGTTCGAGATGCCTTCAAGGTAGAGGCCAATCCCTCGACCTTGTCTTGTGGCTCAGCGGAGGTAAGAATTACTTCTGGCATGTCTTCACAAAGTTGGTAAATCAACTGCTTTAATGCAGCTTGCTGTGTGATGGTGGCGACATGCGTTGTCTAGACATGGGCGGCTTCGGTAGCTCAAGTCACAATAGTCTGCTCGACCTTGCTGAGGTGCTGATGTGCGTGGAGTTCTCGGTGCTGAAGTTCGTTGGTGATGGTAATAAATAACTCATGCAGTTTCGCACCTACTAGTCGACCAAAATCAAGGTCGACGGATGAGCATGTCTGAATTTGGTTGCATAATTCAGGCGGTTCCATTGTAAGAGAAGCATCGGGGAGAGGGCAAATCCGGCTGTCCGTGATGGTGGTCAGGGCTATAACTAGGGTTGGTTAGCCCATGTTAATCTGCCTCGCTTGAACCACGCTTGCCTAAAGGGTGTCCGCTTTGAACCAGAGTGCCTGTAGCTCTACTTGCAAGACTTCTATAGCTGCCTTGTCATGTTCTTCCCAAGTAGTCCATCAGTCGATAGATGCAGTGGTGACAGCATCAAAAATCTGGTCAATGTCATCCTCAGTCAAAGTAACCTCTATTTTGGTTTCAGTCTTACTGGCCTTATGTTTCTTCTAGACCCCTGAGGCAACCCATGGGTACGCTTGAGACTATGCATGACTAACGTACCTACGTCATTAATATCTTTAATGTTCTAATCTAGTGGGGGTGCTGGTTCTGGCTACGTGGTAGTGTTTTTGGGGGTCGCCTATTGCATGGAGGTAGGAATCACCGAATACGTTGTTGGGATGGGCGGAGTGGTAGCTTTTGACATTGCGTTGTGGTGAGATGTGCCTGCCACATCTGGGCCAGTTGGTTGGGCTGCGACCTTCCACGCCCATGACCACGTGGCAATTATCCGTTCGATCTTAGCTTTGGTGGTCATATACAGAAGGTTATGCCAAGTGTGATTTTATGGGCCCGAATTTGCTCATTGTGCATGGTCACTTGAAACGCTGCAATATGCTTATATTTTCTTTAGACTGTTGGGGACAGGCATGGCTAGGAATGAATGGCCGTAGATATGGCCCCATCATAGAGTACCCAAAAGGACTTATTCTCCTCAACCCGCTTGGGGTCCTTTGATTCCCATAGGTTGGCAAACCGCGCCCCCTCCCACATGCTGAGCTCAAGAGGGGGGAAGATCACTTCTTCAGGAGTCTCCCATGCAACAAAGATGATTAGAAGTACCGATCAAGAATATAAGAAATCTTTTCCCTAATCCTGAGCTTCACGCACATTGTCTAGAAATTCGTCAAGCAAGTACTGTGACCAATTAAAACAGACTCCCTTGTCGCACTTGCCAGCGAGTTGAATTATATGGGTAGGGGCAGTCGTCACCTGGAATTTTTGCATCAATTTCCAGGCAAGAAGTAAGGTACCCATGTGTGTCCATGGATCACTGATTATATCAATCTGAAAGCCCCATTTGTTGTGTGTGACATGGTACCTTTTTCGGACATCTTCATCAATATGGTGCTCGAATTTCTTGCCAGTACCTTCCCTAAGATCAAGTCTGTGCATAGGAAGGTCAATAATGCAGTGGATGAGACCAGAATCAATTGGAATGCGGCCCTAGAGCCATAAGCATCCATCATGAATGACTGCCAGCAGCTGGCAAAAAAATAAGCTGGTGATGTTGTATCGATCAAAGAGGGGGAGGCACAGCAGGTTCAAGATGCTTGATCCGACTAATCCCTTTACCCAAGCCATTGGCTCCATCTTTAGTACATCGTCTTCGAGGACCTACTCCAAGTACAGCTATGGGGCTAACGAAGGGAAGGCGTCCAGGTTCCTCAGGTCATGGTCATCTAATATTATATGGGGGAGGTGGCCGAACATTCCTCCCAGTTGGGGCACTTCTTCTGGGATCGGAGGCATCTAAAGGTAGGCGCAGGGGATATCAACATTGGGGGTGCATGTTGTTGTCCTACATGGCCTAACATAAGGTGGTAACCATGTTAGCGGAGTCACCTGTAGTCCTTATACCGTGAGCGCCATTAGGCACTGGGATGCAATAGGAAATCATCCCTTAGGTGCTTTCTTAGGGGAACGCCTAATCCGAGGGGATGTACGAGTCTTCCCGCCATCCCACTTTACTTGTTTTACCTTTTCTTTTCCTTTCCATATTGCCGGGGTAGAGACAATCTCCTCTGGTTCAAGGGTTACTTCAAGGACCTCATCAAATCTGATTTCCCTGGAAGTTGTGGCAGGCAGAGGTTCATTAGGGTTTGTAGCAGTCATCCTGGCTCAGAATATAAACTCAACATTGCTACTATCAGACAGCGTAGCTCGCTCAGTCATGTGGATGGCAAGGAGACAGATGAGATGATATGTATCAAAGTGGTCGAGGTGTGAGAACCTTGAACAGTAATTGAATTCCATAAAACTAACAGTCCTCGTCTTATAGCCTTTGAGAGGGGAGAACAGCTTGTTTATCCTTAATTTCCTTTCATCATTACAGGAATGGTAAAAAATCCTCATAAATCACCACATTAATTGCCAATTACCTGCTTCGTCGAATGGGAAGAGCGGTTTTCCATGCTCCCACTCCATTTCAACGGCTAGTTTTTCCACCGTGCACAACACCTGTAAATGTATTTCACCCACCTGCACCTCTACTCCTGCGCATCATCCTTATGCATCCATTGCTTCTATCTAGGTGGCCATGACCAGGTGTGTGTACTATCCATTATATAGCTACTCTGGCCATATAGTCGTTTGATCGGCACCGAGGAGTCCCTTTAGGGCTTCAACTGACTCCCAATAACATATCCCGGTAGAGATTCGTCACGCAACATAGCCAATCTGACCACACCACCATTGGTAATTTCCTTTACTACATACGGGCCTAACCAGTGCTGTCAAAACTTCCTCAGGTGTCTCGCAAACTGGCTATCGTAAAGTAGTACCAATTCTTCCTCCAAAAAGACCTTTTGCCAAATATGTCGATCATGCCAAGATTTTTCCCGCGCCTTTTGAACCTATTGGTGGAATTGAGAAATGAACCGGTCTTCTTCCAGGGCCACCGACCATGCCAAGCATTCCTCCATGATGTTTGGGTCTGCCATATTTGTGAAGGCCGAGATGCGTAAGCTGGGAACAATATATTACATAGGCATGATAGCCTCCTTCCCATATACCATTCTGAAGGGTGTCTTTCCCATGAGATTCTTACATGTAGTCTTATAGGCTCAGAGTATAGAGGGGATGCACATGTCCCAGTCACTCCATTGTGTGTTACAAACCTTGGTGAGCGCATGTTCCAAAATTTTATTAAATGCTTCTACATTCCCATTCGCCTGTGGATGATATGGGGTACTCTTTGCATGGTGAATCTGGAATTTCTCAGTCAGAGCCTTAATAGTTTCATTAATGAAATGCATACCTCTATCACTCATCAGGATCTTTGAGCACCCAAACCTGGTCAGGATATTTTCAAAAATGAACCGTGTCATTGTATCCGCAGTACAATCCTTGACAACTTTGGCTTCTGCCCACTTGGTAACGTAATCTGTGGTAGTAATGATATACCGAGCATCGGTCTTCCTTCCTAGGGATCAATGGGGCCTAAACAGTTGATGGCCCATTTGTCAAATTCCTGTAGGGCCATCTGTGGTTGTAGGGGCATCTCATCCCATCGCAAGGGATTCCTAGTTCGTTGGCATGTGTCACAGGCCCGAAAATATGTATGAGCATCTATGTCTAGTGTGGGCCACTAGAGCTCGACCCTTAATATCTTCTGTGCAATAGCTTTACATGCTTAATGTTCCCTCGCAATTCCTCCATGGGCTTCAGCTAGGATATCCAGTCTTTCGTGTTCAAGGACGTACCTTCATAGTACCTCATCTACCCCCACCTTGTAGACATGTCCGGTAATTATAGTGAAGTCAGTTGCGCGGGCGACCAGTTCATTTTTCTATGGTACTGAATATCCATCGGGGGCCTTATCTGTGGTCAAGAAGTGGATTATATCAGCAAAGTTCTCATGAATTACCTTGAAAGAAAAAAACTGTGTGTCAGGCAACCTATCATCCAAGTTAGTTGCCTCTTCCTAATTCTCGATCCTAGACAAATGATCAAGTCTAGTGTTCAACCTCCCTAGTTTCATGATGATTTCAAAATCATATTCCTGAAATAGTAGCAGCCACCGATAGATTCCCCCCCCCCCCCAACACAGGCTTATTAACTAGCTATTTCAAAGACGAGTGATTTGTGAACATCTTGAAGTGCCCTTTGAGTAAATAATGCTTGTACTTTTGTAGGGCATATACCATTTCCAGCCCCTCCCGCTCCGTTGTAGAATAGTTACTCTTTGTGTTCGAAAGCTTCCTGCAAGCAAAGGCCACCGAGTGATCAATATCCCCTTCTCTAGGCTACGCCAAGGAAGCTCCCAAGGTGATCCCTGATGCATCTAGATGGACATGGAAGATCTTTTCCCAGTTAGGGAATATCAGGATAAGTGCAGTCACCATCTTTTCTCTTAGTAGCTTGAAGCTTTTCTGGCATTCGTCATCCCAGAAGAAAGACACATCCTTTTTCAGAAAATTTTCCATCGGAGCAGTGATCAAAGCGTACCCCTATATGAACTTTTTGTAGTAACCTGTGTGGCCGAGGATGGAGCGCAATTGCTTTTCAGTAGTTGGAACTGCCAAGTTGATGATAATTGCGATCTTGGCTGGGTCAGCCATCAATCCCTGCTAACATACTATGTGTCCTAATAGAATCTTAAACAGGACACAGAAGATGAATTTCCTGATGTTTAGCGAAATTTGGTGTTTCCTGTAGGCATCCAGCATCATGCGCAGGTTCGATACATGGTTCTTTACTAGTCCGAACACAGTCTAGTCATCAAAATAGAATTCTAGGAACTTTTGAATGAATTATTTGAATACGGCTACAAAAATGTGTGAAAATATGGTAGGGGCATTCTTTAATCCAAAGGGGATGACAGTGTACTGAAATGAGCCCCACTCTTTTGCGAAATTTGTTTTGCTATGATCTTTGGGTGCGATGCGTATCTGATGGTACCCCGAAAACCCATCAGTAAATGAGTAAGCTTCCTGACCCCCAAATTATCTAGGATTTCATTGGAGAATGGTGTGGGGAACAGATCATGTACACGGGCGTCATTTAACTTGCTTAGGTCGAAATAGATCCTTATCTCTCCTTTAGTCTTCTTCTCCTAGACGACCATGGGGCTTACCCAATCTGATTGTTCTACTAGTTTGATGATACTTGCGGCCACCATTTTCTTGATTTCCTCTTTAAATTTTTTCTTGTATTTTGGGTTTAGACGATAGGGATGTTTCTTGACTGGTCGCACAATTGGATTCAATGTAATCCTCATGACTCCCATGTCTCATACAATCCCCTTGAGTTCAGCGAACTTGGTCGGGAATAGATCCTGATATTCAGTTAGCAGTTTTGCGACCTTTCCCACCATGTCATCATCCCAGTAATCCCCAATCTTGGCCATCTTAGGCTGCTCTTTCCTGCCAATATTGATTTCCTTTAGTTTTAGAGGTTTGGTGACATAAACTGCTTATAGAAATGGACCTGCAATAGCCCGTTCTCCTTCTGAATCTACGATCGCAATATTCCGAGGATCTTCATCATAGGCTTCTATTGACAGATTTTTATGGTTTATGATATCTTTTATCTGTGCATCCCATGCTGGCATAGTACGTTCCTACTTAGGACAGGACTCACTGAAGACTAGAGCATATATATCCTGTATGGTTTCATCAAGTTGCTTGGTGCCTCCCGTCAATCTGAATGTCATTACAAAGTCTTCAGCTATTGTACTCTAATGCCTAGTACGTTGATGTAGTTTTGTGTCCAAATAATAGGTGGTAGGGATTGGTCCTAATGTGTGAATAAATTTGTGGACCCATTCATTCCATGTGCCCTCATTCCATAATTTTAGCTAGAGAGCCACGTGCTTGCGCAGATCCCCTCGTCCCAAGAATATTTCAATCAGTTGTCTGACTAGTATGTTAAATCGTAAGGTCATCATCCTTCGGCATTCCCCCCAGTCCCGGAAATCTCCTTTATTATTTTCCCACCAGTACGCAGGATTTGTGCGCATGGCCAATTCCACAGCCCAAAATCTCCACTCTTCAGGGACATTTGCTTCCATTTCTTCACGGAAATTTTCAACATTACCAGAGCCATCAAAGTAGGGTAGTTCTCTTACCTCTAAAGAAATGCATCGGAAGCTTTTCATGACCTTAAGACACCTTAGTGCAGATACATCATGTAGTCAGTTCTTCCAGTTTTCTATCTCCCTGTCTGAATTGGATAATCACTCGCTATATTTTTCCCAACATAACATGCCGTCAGCTGTGGGGTCCATCCAATCATTGTCCTCGGTGATCAATTTGTATATGTGATCGACATCCTCTTCCTCATGTGTTGATTTAGTGTACCGCTCGCCTTCCTCTAGATTTAATGGGACTACCACCCTTGTGCATTCGTTTTCAAATATCATGCTCCTTCGTTTTAGATTAATGATACCTCCCATGGCAATAGCCCAGTCCAAACCAAAGAGTGTAGGATACGGGTCCGCGTCATCCACTATCTGTATTACCTCAAAATCATCGTAAACCTTAACACCCACAATATCTACCACCACCTTCGTCAATCTTCCCAATGGGATAATCTTCTATTGATTAGCCATCCGTAGTTGAATAGTCGAACATTCCAGCTTAGGTTCTCCCATTCGTTCCCAGGTCTGCCTGGGTAGGACGTTAGCATCTGAGCCCAAGTCAAGAATAAATTGGTCCATTTTGTAGTCTCCAATTTGCGAGGTCATACGCATTTATCGTCCCGTCCTTTTTTTGTTTTTGTATATATTTTTCAAAGTTTTAACCTTGAGCTGCAGATCAATATTTTCTGCACATTTTTCTATTAGGGCTTGGATATTTTCTATAGCATTCTAGTTGCACAGCAACTTCATACATGCTTGGAGGAATGGTTTAATGCTTCTTCTGCTTGTGGATCTATTTCACCCTTTGTTTTGGGTGTTTCATTTTTGGTCATCTCCCTCCAGGCTTCAATGAATGTTTCTTTTTAATTTTTCAGGTCTAAACCTTCCGCTTTGTCCTCAACCTTCCAGATTAATGATTCAGTTTCAACCTTCTCTTCAGCTCCTCCGATGGAAATTCCGTTGCACGTGATTACATTGATACATGTCCCATGATCCCGTGGTTCCTCCTTAACCCTTTGCACATTCTACATAGGTGTCTACTGCTTCTCTTGCATTTTCTCTATTAGAACCTGGTAGTCTTCAATGACGTGATCGAACTACTAGCATTCTCTGCAGGACTAGCGTGCTGGGTTCGAGAAATATCGTGTGAAATGTCCTACATCGCCACAGTTGTAATAGATCAGTTGTCGGCATCCTCGACCAGCACTCCCCCCTCTCCTTCCTCCCCTTCCTCTTGCGGGGGATCCCCCCCATCCCGAAGGAGACAATGGTGATGAGGCGTCCACCTGCACCCTATATAAATTTCCCTTATCTACAATGAGGTTGAGGGTTCAACAGTTTTTCTCATCATGACCCACAGACAAGCATAATCTGCACCACTGTTGTTTCAATTTTGGAACATAAGCACCCAAATATGGCCAGTGATTTGTATCATGTCTTCCTGCCACCCGACAGTCAACACACCATAGCATAGGACTACTAAGGCCAGCCATTTCCTTAGGTCAAAGAGGGCTTTGTCCCCTTGCTGGCATGTAGTTTGATAACAATGGGCATTGATCCTTAGTGTGACCCAATACCCTACAGCGTATGCACCACATGTCCGGGTTAGATTTCTTAGCGTGATCGTTTCGCAAGCTCTGGATTTCTAAGTGCATTGCCTCTAGCTAGTTCTAGATCTATAGGGCTGCGAACTGTGTATCATCTCTTGGCGCAGCTTCTAATTTCATGACTATCTCTAGAGCTTCCTCTTGGGAGTTGTTGTTTTGTTGTCTCATGGGCCCACGCAAGTGTGGTAATAACATAGCGATAAACCATTAATTGTGCTACTTATCTTCATAAACAAATCCCTTATCGTTGATAACCTTTTTTAACCGTTGGTTAGCTTCCCAAACGAACTCTGTAGGTCCCTGCTTAAATTCCTTTAGTTCGACTACACATTGAGCGTATGACTTAGGCTTCTAGAATTGTTGCTTTAGGGTGTTCTTAATATCTTGTATGGATGTGCTCACATGTTGACCAATATATCCCATAAACCAATCTAGGGCCCTCCCCTTGAAGGCTATGGATAGCTATGCTCATTTGATAGCATCATTGTTAACATTTTGTGCGGTCCATACAGACTCTACTACGAACCATAATCGATCCATGTCCTCATCCCCTATGCCCTTAAAGGTAGGAAGTTTCATGTGCATGGCCATTTCGTCCTCCGGTGGTGGCAGAGGAGGTGTAGGGGAGTTCTTACCCTTATGTGGGTTTGATGCAGGTGTGGCTGGGGGGTTGGTTCCTTCTGGCACAGCCCCTCCTTGTTCAAGATTATATGATTCTCTCAAGGGAATGTATACCAATATCTCTCCTTCTTGATTAACCTGGTAATATTTACCACTTCGCGTTATTCTCCCACTCCAGTGGGAGGTCATTAACTCAGTGTGGCCACACAAGATACCTTTTTCGCTAAATAACATCTTAATCAACAGCGCCAGGGTTTTTAGGAACTTACCTCTAAATCCTTTCAAGAACCTTTACCCCACCTTTGAATATGATACAAATTGATCAACTGCAAATTCTGTTACAAATCCTCCCAGTACACTGTCAACCCAGTGATCTACAGTTCTGGTAATCTTATTATCACTTTTTTCCAATTGTTGGATCAACTCGTGGGTCCACTGTGTTACTTGATCATCTTTCCAACAAGTCTGGAATTCCGCTAATCAAGCTAGCCACTCTTGTAACTCGTGTGCGAAGGATGCAAAGAAGATTTCATGCACTTCCGTAAAAATATACATGTTTTTCCAATTCTCCGTAGACATCTTTTCGCTCCTATTTTCTTTTAGGGAAAATTCCTGAATATACCTTTCAAACCAGTCTTCCAGCTCATATTTTAATGGCTTCCAATGACCTCATGGAATTACCCAATCCCTCTGTCAAAATGCTCCCTATCTCGACAACGGAACCATTTGTTGGCTTTAGGGGCCTTGACCCAGGTTCATTTTTAAGGTTTGCCAACAAACCCCTGTACTACCAGCCCTTTCTGCAATGGACTGCTTTCGCGGGTCAAGGTCTCACCCGAAGTATTATGGAGGCTATTGGAACCAGGTTTCGACACCCTGAGAGAGAGAAAGTTAATTAAATGGGATCCCGTTAGATCTAACCGTCCTACATAGGAGCAGCCCTAATACATAATCTTTTAACAACAGAGCACGAATGTAATGTTCCAAAATTTTGAGGAACATTAAATTTTGTTAATTTTATGAAGAAGGTGAATAAAGTGGGTAGGAGACCCATTATTTGCATGAATAGAGAATAAAAATCCTCTAAGTATGAAAGAGGATCATATTTGGAGTTGGATTTCACACCTCCATGTGTGAAAGGAGGTTCTTGCATAAAGGCTTGGCCAAGGTTGACCAAGTCAAACTGTGTTGGCATGAGTTGGAAAGCACTAAGTGGAAAAACGTAGGAGGGAAGCTTCTAGAGGAAGGAAACCCTAATTCGAAGTAGGGCCCATGGAGGGAAGGCTCACTTGTTTAAAAGAGGATCAAGGCAGCCATTTTGATTATCTTTGATCATTTTACATTTGAGTCTTGGAGACTTGTTGCTACCTCTTGTTGTTCAGCAGAGCTGCAATGCCCTCAGGCATGAGGGAGTCCTATTTAGGATTTCTTCTCCTTCTTGAGGAGCTCATGAAGGATTGCACTCCATTCCCCATATTTCGGCATTCAGGGCATAGCTTCAGCCATCTACATCAGCACTGTTTTTGCAGCAGATATTGTGCAATGTTGCTGGGGAGGTTTCCACACACCATCCGAAGCTATTTTTTCAATGGAGAGAGGTTCTCTCCATTGGGAGATCAGTGTTAGCCACCTATAAAATTTGTCATATCAAATGGTGGCTAAATCATTTTTGAAGCCTTCAAGAAACAAGTTTTATTGTCAAAATTGTTAGTTCTTGAAGTCTTATGAAGACATCTTATTCTTTGATTAATCTTCACTGTTGTTTCCCTCTTAATTCTGAAAATATGATGTTTTCATGATGAAAATACCGCTGCAAAAAACTCCATTTTCCCCTCATTTTTCCCCTCCTTTCACTTCAAATTAACCTCCATTTTTATCCCATTTTTCCCATGAAAATCCTCTTTGTTTCCTCATTCTCCTCCTTTTCCTTTCATCAAAACGCCCTTGATGAGGTTTAAAACTCCTTTTTTGCCTTATCGAATCCCTCAAAATCCTTTAAAAATCCTTGAAAATTCATAAAAAACCCATTTTTTCATTATAGGCCTTAGCCCCTTTGGCTAAATCCTAAACCACTTCCCCACCATGCGACTTGGCGCTAGAACCAAGCGCTAAACCCATATAGTGCTTATCGCAATCGGAGTTTTTGCGATGGGCGCATGTCTTTTGCAAGCATAAAAGTTCCGATCCGATTGGCTCCTTTTATTTTTATCCCTCGATCCCTTTACCTCTTCAAAAAACCAAAAGCCCCGCAATCGGGCGCTAATCATAAAATAAAACCCTTCCCTGATGCAATATTCCTTTGTATTTCACGAAAAATCAGATTTTTTATGTTTTAAAAGAAACCCGACAGTTCATTGGTTAGCATGGATTCCAAACGTTGATTCAAAACCAATCAATGGCCTTCGGAATCTTGCATCAGAGATTTCCATTGGGCGCATTTTAATATTTTATTCCCCTTCCCGATTGGAAAATCTCCCGATGGATTCTCGGCTGTGGATCTCCCTCTCCAGATCCAGATCCGAGGACCCACATCGCTCCATCCCTAAGCCCTTTTCCCCGCTTGTGACCTCCTTCGATACATTCCCCGTCGTCGATCTGATCCTCAGATCAACAGTTTATGTTCAATCGCATCGGCGCTTTGTTCCTTTTTCCCCCGCCGATCGCAATCTCCCGATTGCATCTGGACTGTCCATACGAAAAGATCCAAAGGTCTAGATCATTCCTCGCCACTTGGTTAAATTCATAAACCCCACTTTATAATTTTTTTTGGGGAAATCTCCATTTTTTATCTCTGCAGATCAATGGCCCACACTGACCCTTCCTCTCACCTCATATTTATTTCTTTAACCCACAGATCAAATCTGAGCCGTTGATCTGTTTCATATAAAGGCCCAGATTTATCCCGATACTCCCAACTCTTTTGGGTCCTACCCCTTCCAGATTAGATCTCCGTCGTTCATTCCTATGATCATATGGTCAAGATTGAAACTGCCTTCCCCTACCCCCATCTCTTTCTGTCCTTGCATCTTGTCTTATCGCACTCTCTCCCCGACCGTCCAATCTAAGACCCCAGATCTGACGGCAAATGCGCAGTTTCGTGTGATTTTTAGCCCGAAAGATAATGTTTTAAATTTATACAATGAGGGTGGTTTTGAAATGCCACATGTTAGGCTCTAACGCATATCGCGTTCAAAAAGGCTAAACCACCTATCCGCCTTTTTGCTGCGCGAAACCCATGGTTTCTTTTTCTGAAACCGCTTTCCCCATTTTCATTGCATTCTATCGCGTTCATTCTCCATCGTTGATCTCTGCAGATCAACGGTCCCAGTCTAATACAACGATTACATTATCGCCCTCGACCCATCCTCCAAGGGATTTCACGATCAATCTCCATCGTTGATCTCTGGGGCCGATCTCATCCGACGGCCCAGAATCCTTTCGGAAACCTCGAATTCCATTTTAACCTATTTCCTTCGCCAAAGGGATTTTCACCCTTTTTCCTTTTTATTTCTTCCATTTCACGATAAAGTGGCCCTTTTACATTATATTACCCTGATCAATCACGACCGTTGATCTCTGTAGATCAATGGTCTGGACTTAATTTCTCCCCCATTATTCCAACCTCCTCCATTTGACCCCCCACGATCAATCTCCACCATTGGATGCTTTCATCCAACGGCTGCGCTCTAAACCTAAGCCTCCAAAGCAATTAAACCAAAAATATGCAGGATTTTCTAACTTTTTCTTATTTTTGCAGGTTTTAATAGTTTTTTTAAAAGTTTTAAAAGGAAATTGAAGGCCGGGGATGACAATCCCCCAGGCCTTTATTCATTAAAGGAGATTGCTCTGCAGGGTTCGACGCCATGTTTCATCAGTCCCTCATGAGCACTGATGCCATTAGAAACCCTCTGCACACCTTCACATCAACAAGACACAGCAAAATTTAATCAAATAAAGAGTATCAATGTTAAAGAATAAATTCACAGCAGAGATGAAGAATTGAAGACTGTTTGCACAGTTTCGAGGGATTATGGCCTAAATCAACAATAAAATGCCTAATCCACTCAATTAAACGCATTTTAAAGAACATAAGATAGAATTCAGGCCAAATTATGCCTAACACACAGATCAGAAGCCAATTAGTCATGTTTCATGTCAAAACAAAAATATCTAACAGTCTGAGAAAGCCTCCACTGCCACATCAGAGGCTAATTGAATCCTCATAGCTACCAAAAGCCACCTGTAGCCTCAAAGCATTCAAAAGAGGCAAAGTTATGACCAGAACAAAAGATATTTGCCTCAATATAGTTGAACAGTTATTCCAGATCAAGGAACTTATTAGAGACAGTCAGCAGAGTTATTGCAAAGATAACTAAGAGCCTTAAAGTCAAAAAATCTTCCCAGCGAGCTTAATTCTTAATCTAAAACAATTAATACAGAGGAAATATATGTAATCTACTCCATTGAGCACCTCAAAGGCCGAGAAGCATTAAAACTGTATTAATTGAACCTATAGATCTTTTCCCTCTTTCCACTCCCCCACTTTCCTATAAAATCTTCTTAAGGAGCTCATTGTAAAGTGTTGGTTGCTGGTTGGTTGCAGAAATTTGAAATATACTTGTGCTCGAAATTTTCTACATACAAATAGTGTTCAGAGGCTCTTGAAGCTCTGTTTGTAATCAAATAAGTTAGGCTGAGAAGAGAATAGGATTGCAGAACTGAAACATTGGACTTGAAGAATGTAACTGGATTGACATCAATATACAAGCTTATTCTTGGGATCCTGGTCTATATCATTGGTGAAGTGCTTCTTTCTGTGTTATTGTTTTCCTTCCATGTATGCAATTTTTTCCGTTTATTCTCTGATAAAGAACATCAAGCATAGAGTTAGGATTTATTGTTTACAGTACCCTTCTCTGACTGATAAGCTTTATCTCAATGTTTTCCTCCAAATTGTGTGTTTTAGAAAGTCCTAAGTTAAGTGTAAACATTATCAAGGAATGTTGGTTTGTCCCTATCTTGATGTGAAAAGCTTGAAAGGAATTTCTTGAATGTTATTTTCATTATATGCTCAGTAGAGTTGGACTAGGAAATTTTATGGTTTTCCCTGTCTTCAAGTTTCTTTCTCCAAAAGTAATTCTGAAATTTTCCCTAAGAGTATGCTGAAAGTAGTTTAGATTTAAAAGTATCTTATCTGATCTTAGGCTGCACTTTGTTTTTCGTATCTATTTTCATCCCTTCTGAAAGTAATTATGTGGATTAATGGATTTTTTGTCTAATGAGTTAGCTTTAATACAAACTTGTCCAAATAATTCTATGGTTAGCCTTGTCCTTTGGTTGGTTTTAAACAGTTACTTAAAAGGATTTTCTTGTTTGGAAAGATTGATAAATCCTAGTTGAAATTATTATCTTTTTCCACCCCTTCAACACTTTTATTGTTCCATTCCATCATTTTATCTCAGAAATCTTGTGATATAGATGACTTGCCCCTGGGACCACTCTTGAAATTGTTGCACAATTAAACCCTTTTATGAATCCATTGCCCAATGGACTAAAAACCAGCGTTATATCTATCATATCAGCCAAATCTTGTTCTGATTGCTTGCAACTTCACACCTTTGAAACTCTTTTCATTTTAGGACTTTCCACTCAACTAAAACTCATTCCCAACCATCCAAAACCAAACAAAAAGCCTCGTTCTTAATAACTAGCCTAATATCACACATAAAAGCCTTAAAGATAAATCAATCTTTGCACTTATAGAGAGATCCCTCTCTGGATTCAGGAGGGCTAGATCCTAGAATCCCAAAGTGGTTCAAGTGTCCTCTCTGCAGTTCTGGTTTCACCAATCTGCTGGAATTACAGGGAGATAAAATTTCTGGTGACTTCGCTGGGGATTTTGAGTATTTTTCATCCTAGATACTTTTAAATATATTAGATTACCCTTTGATTCAAAAAAATTGTTCAGTAAATACAAGTATCCCTCTTCAAGCACTACCAAGCAAATGATAATCATCATAAAAATTATTTGAATCAGTGACAAACTAAGTAAACCTTAGGATTCTCATAAGATCTTATCAAACCTTGAAGGATCAACTAGCTTAGCCATAAGAGTAAACTCTTTTTGTCTCATCACCATAGCTAAGTGTTGAAACAAATTTAGGACGCTCTTGGAACCCATAGGACTGAAATAACTCAGAAAAACCCAAAAATATTTCATATTGGTATTCTAATAAACATGGTGGTGGACCATAAAACCTTTTACCTCCAAAGAGAGCTAAAAATTTCCACCTAGTGACTCCAAAATCCTAAAAATACCTTAAGACTCCACTCGGAAGACCCCTTATCATCATAACGTCATCTAAACTCAGTTAGAGGACTTTAGGATTTAAGTTTTCTTGTTTAAAATATCAATTTCCCTCTTAAAGATTGTCAAATTTGGTTAAACTTTTCTTGTTTAGTTGGGTCTAAAAAAAACAACATAGTGGCTCGTAGAAAGATTTATACTAGAGCCTACCCTGACCCAAACCCTCCTAAGATATTTGATAACCCTGAAAGAATCCTTATGAAGTCTCCTGAGGTTAAATCTTCAACTATTTTCAGATCACCCTTTAGAGCTAATTCTGTTCCTGAAAACCTTGCAGCTCTACAAAAATCACAAGTCGACTTAAGAAATACATTTAGAACTAGGTCGCTTGATGATTTAGATCATCTAGATTTAGAGTCTTCACTTTCATTCCCGGACAGAATTGAACATCCTAGTAGTAGAGAAACTACACCACCTGATTTACATTTCCTTCACAATTTAGGTGTCTCTCATCTAAGGTAAGCTCAACAATCTATTGCTGGTACATCCACATCTGTTCTTCATACATCCACTATCCAAACCATGTCATTCCAACCCACTTTCCCTCTTGTTAATCCACCTCTTGTAAATCCACCTCCACCTCCTATCATGGCAACATGGTATGCCCCTCTAGTCCTTCCTTTTCCCTTAGTCAATTTCCCACAAGACTATCAGTCCAAGATACCATTGTATGATGCTAGTAATGCCACTACTGCTTCACAACACGTGGATATGATGAATGACTACTTTGACAGAAATGAAATTGATGATGAAACTGTAAAACTTAGATTATTTTCTCATAGTTTAGGGGGAGAAGTAAGAAAATGGTTCAAAGGCTTAACCCCTCATAGTATTAATGATCTCCAAGTCTTCCATCAGATATTCTTAAACAAATGGGAAGTCTAGAAAAAACCCTCTTTAAATACTTTCTGATTACAAGAATCTCCAAAGAAACACTGGGGAAAGTGTTCAAGCCTATTGCAATAGGTTTAAGAGTGCTTATAATGCTTTTACCCCAGACCTAAAACCTCCACAAGGCTCAGCATTAAACAAGTTTCTTGAAGGATTTGATCCTGAAATGGCCTATCAGTTGAGAGAAAGAGATCCTTTAACTCTTGAAGATATGCAAAAAGGAGCTCTCGCTGTGGAAGTTAACTTAATGGAGAAAAGAGCAAGAATGAAAAATGAGAATAGAGTGTCCTTTAGAGATGAATCTACATCTTCCACATCTAGCTCTAAAATGGAAAGAATGATGGAGGAGATGATGAAAAAAATGAGCATACTTGAGAGAGCACAAGCTAGTCAAAACCAAACAGTGCCTCAAAATAGAAATCAAAACCAAAATCAGAATTTTAGAAGAAACCAGCCTCAAAACAAACCAAGGGAGGATGATCAACAGATCACTCCTCCTTTTCATTAAAACTATGTAAGTGAGGCTAAAGAAACTATAGATCAGATAGAGGAAGACGATATAGACATGTTGGGAGTAGATAATGATAACTTTGAAGTTCGTTACAATATAAAACAAGGTCTATATACACCCTATGATGACAATAGACCAGAGGATGAATATTATTATCAGGAAATGAAAAATTTCATCATAGAAACCACAAAGGAATATGACCTTAGGAGTAAAAATAATCTGGAAACTCCCAACAACAAAACCTCTAACAATTCTTCACAAAATAGCACTATAAATAAACCCACAGTTACAAAGCAGAAAGATAAAATAGTGGCTGGGAATTCTAATAAAAACAAGGAGAAAGGCACTCAAAACAATAAAAAATAGAGTGCAGATCTTAGCAGTACTAGTACCTCAGCTAGTGCTTTCGTTAAAACAATTTTGTCAAATGTAAATAGAGGAAATCAGCAAACTGATTTTGCTGATAGAGTGGCAGTTAACAAGGCTGAAACAAGCACTTCAAAGAATCAGATGAGTTTTAGCTTGGAGCAAGAAATTTCCAGAATAAAGATCTTTGTTCCCCTTACTGAATTAGCTACCCAAAATGTATATAGATCTCAAATTTTGAAGGCTTTAAACATAGAAGAGAATAATTACACTGCCAATCTTAATGATGACCAACCAGAGCTCATTTTTGGTCCTAAGATTGAGGGTAGATATCAAGAGGGACCAGTTCCTCCTTTTTATGTTAGTTTAAATGTTCATGACAAGATTTTGCACAACGCTATGCATGATTCAGGGGCCTCTCACAATTTAATGCCCAAAGCTGTAATGGAGAACCTAGGCCTTGAAATCACCAGACCTTACAAAGATATTTACTCTGACTCAAGCAGAGTGAAATGTTTAGGATTAATCAAAGACCTCTGTGTTAACTTAGCACAAATTCGAGCCAAATGTTTAGTAATGGATATTGTAGTGGCTGATGTACCCCAAAAATATGGTATGCTGTTATCGAGATCCTGGGGAGCTAATTTACAAGGAACTATGCAGATGGACATGAAATATGTGACTATCCGTATTTTTAATCAAACAAGAAGACTTTACAGGGAGTCCCATATGTAGTACATGGTCACTAGCCAAGAGAGACCGCAAAAATCCCCCCTTTATTCTGTAAACACAGGCCTTGACTCATTTATCCTTTTCAATGATGAAACATTCAGTGAACAAGTGACCTTAACTGAATTAATGGCAGATAGAGAGGAGGAGGAAGACAACACAGAAGTGTCAAAACGGTTTGCTAAACTACAAAAATGCAGCAAACCAAACACAAGTCTAGAGCTACAAATCATCCATCCTTTTCTTTTAAACCTTGAGAGTCAATAAATCAGTCCTCAACTCAATGAAAAACCTGAGGAGTTAAAAAAAATTCAACAAAGTGTTGACCTTCAAGAACAATCTGAAAGCATGCTAGTTGAAGAGGATAGTAATCAAACTGATGAACTTGAAACTAGTCATCTTTGGAGTATGAAATTCGATGGGTCTTGCACTAGGAGAAATGCTGGTGCAGGCGTCTAGATATGTAACACTGAGAACAACCACACAGAAGGCCATTCCTACAGATTAAATTTTCAGTGTTCGAATAACATAGTGGAGTATGAATCCCTTCTTTTAGGCTTACATTTGTTGAAGAAATTAGGAGCCAAAATAATAAAAGTGCATGTGGATTCAGAGTTAATCATTAGGCAAGTGAATGGGGAATACAAAACCAAACACCCCAGACTTAGAGCCTATCGAAACAACGTCATGGATTTATTGAAAACTTTTGAGTAAACCCAACTGATTTTTTTCCCAAGACAAAATAATATCATGGCCCACAGTTTAGCTTTTGCTGCTAGAACATGCTTAACGCCTTATGAAACCAAACAATGTACAACTCAAATTAAATTTAGACCAAATGTCCTTGATAACGAGAAGTATTGGCAAGTGTTTGATGGAGACAAACAAATAGAATACTTCCTGTAGTCCAGAAATGAATTTGAACTACCAAGTTCAGACTCAGATTATGAAACAGACTGTCCTAGTGAAGAAAATCTACTTGATGATGAAGAAAACTCTCCAAAGATGGCTGA
The DNA here is from genome assembly GCA_034641835.2 of Pinus albicaulis. NCBI lineage: Eukaryota > Viridiplantae > Streptophyta > Pinopsida > Pinales > Pinaceae > Pinus > Pinus albicaulis. The sequence goes on along the minus strand of JAXQQM020080031.1, from coordinate 186,948 downwards.
TGTAAATATGTTGTCTAACAAACTTGGAAACACAACATAAATGATTGCAGAGTTACAAACAGAAGACTTAGAAACTCTGCAATCTAAAAATCAAATTTTTCCAAAAGGTCTTGTTCCCTTAGAAGAGTTGTTTGATTTCAACGATGTGGCCAAGAAGCCAAAACTAGATCCTGTGGAAACTGAAGTTGAAGAGTGTAATATAGGCAGTGAACTAAAACAAAAAATGATCAAACTATCTAAAACTTTACTAGCTCACATTAAACTGAAATACATAGAGTTGTTTAAAGAATTTTCTGATGTTTTTGCGTGGAGTTATGAGGATCTGAAATCCTATGACACTGAAATAATTCAGTACAAGATACCTCTCAAGGAAAACAGAAAGCCATTTAAACAAAAACTACATAGAATAAACCTTGTTCAGTTACCTTTGGTTGAGAAGGAAATCAAGAAAATGTATGAAGCTGGTATTATTGTCCCTATTAGATATTCTGAGTGGGTGTCTAATCTGGTATCAGTTAGGAATAAAACATGAGATATTAGGCTTTGTATTGACTTTAGAGACTTAAAAAAAGCCTCACTGAAGGACAGCTACCCTTTACCCAAGATGGACCATATTTTACAAAGGGTAGTTGGATCTAAAATAATTTCTTTGCTAGATGGCTACTTAGGATACAATCAGATTTTAGTACATCCTGATGATCAATTAAAGACAACTTTTACTACACCTTGGGGCACTTTCATGTATGTAAAAATGCCCTCTGGTTTAAAGAACGCTGGTGCTACTTTTAAGAGAGCCATGGACATTTCATTCTCAGAAGAATTGGGCTACTTCATCATTATCTACCTTGATGATGTCACTGTTTTCTCCAAGACAGATGAAGAGCACTTAGAACACTTGAGAAAAGTATTCGAGAAATGCAGAAAGTTTGGGATATATTTAAATCCAATGAAAATACTGTTTGGTCTCCAAGAAGGTAAACTTCTTGGGCACATCATATCAGAAGAGGGGATAAAGATAGACCCAAAAAGGATCGAGGATATATTGCAAATCACTCATCCTCAAAACATCAGGGAATTTCAATCTTTCATTGGAAAGATTAATTTTCTGAGAAGGTTCACACCCAACTTAGCTGAGCTCCTCAGAAACATTACAAACATGATGAAAAAGGAACAAGGAGTTAAATGGACCTTGGAAGCAAAGAAATCCTTTGAACTGGTCAAACAAGAATTAACCAAAACACCAGTTCTAATAAGTCCTGATTTTTCAAAATATTTTTACATTTTTTCCTTTGCATCAGAACATACAATAGCTGCTGTCCTATTGCAGGAAAATACACAAGGACAAGAGCAGCCCATTGCATTCTTTAGCAAGGCATTGAGAGATGCTCCTCTGAAGTACAACATTATGGAAAATAAAGCCTTTTCCTTAGTCAAAGCTTTAAGAGACTTAATAGTTTACATTTTTCACTCCCACATCATTGCCTTTGTCCCAAATTCAGTTGTTAAAGACATTCTTACACAGGACCCAGATGGTAAGAGAGGTAAGTGGATAGCTGTAATACTTGAATATGATTTAGAGATCAAGCCCACTAAATTCATCAAAGGCCAAGGTCTAGCTAGATTAATGGTTGAATCAAATTTTGAAGTTCTTGATATAAATATGATAAATGCTTTAGATGAACAAGAGGAATTCTAAACTCCCATTGTTGAAGACCATTTTATGAATTCCTCTTGGTATGCTGATATTATATATGTTTTGCTCAATCTGAATACACATCCTGGTTTATCAAAAACAAAGGCAAGTTAAAAGCTGTAAACTATTGCATTATAGATAAATGTCTTTATTGGAAAAATGCAAGTGGGATATTGCTTAAATGTTTGCCTGAGAATGATGCAGAGAAGGTTAAGCACGAGTTCCATGAAGGAGAATGTGGAGGCCAACTCTACTGGAAGACAACAACCAACAAAATCCTTAGAGCTGGTTACTATTGGTCCCCACTCTTTTTGGATGTCCATAAGATGATAATTGCCTGCCATAAATGCCAACTTTTTGAAGGCAAAAGAAAGTTGTTGCCCTTGCCTCTGCATCCAATCACTGTTGAAGCTCCTTTTCAACAGTGGGGACTTGAATTCATAGGAGAAACCCATCCACCCTCATCTGCCCAACATAGATGGATTCTTACTGCAACAGACTACTTTACCAAATGGATAGAAGCCATCCCTTCTAGACAAGCCAATGACTCTGTCATCATAAAATTTATTGAGACTCATATCCTCTCTACATTTGGCTATCCTAGGAATATTATTACTGATAATGCTGCAACATTTGGATCTAAGAAGATGGTTGAATTCTACCACAAATATCAGATTACATTGGGTCATTCTACTGCTTATTACCCTCAAGGTAATGGACTAGCAGAATCCTCAAACAAGAGTTTGGTGAACATAATCAAGAAGTTGCTGGAGGAAAACAAGAAGTCCTAGCACACAAAGCTAGCACATGCACTATGGGTTGATAGATTAACACTTAAGAAATCTATTGGAATGTCACCCTACCGGCTTGTGTATGGAATAGATGCAATTTTTCCAACCAGCCTTGGTGTACCAGTTATGAAGTTGATTCAAGAAGTACAGTCCGAAGATAATGACATGATCAGAAGAATAAATCAGACTATACATCTTCAGCAAACCAGAGAGGAGGTTTATAACAGAGCATTACAAAAGCAAGAGAGCATCAAGAAGCTTTTTGATAGAAGAACAAAGGCCAATAATTTCAATGTTGGTGACAAAGTGTTAAAGTGGGATTCAAGGAGAGAAGACAAGGGCAAGCATGGGAAATTTGATAACTTATGGCTTGGCCCTTATCACATTCATTCTACTACTGGTAACAATGCTTATTTCTTGCAGGAATTGAATGGAGTTGAACTGTTTGGGGGTCCTGTCAATGGCAGGATGCTCAAACATTATTTCTCTTGATCCATCATGTTTGAAAGCCTTTTTATCTTTTTTCTCATTATAAATATTTCATCCATCATTGCATTCAAAGTCAGAAAAAATAAAAAATATAAGAACAATAGAAAGAGAAAAGAGGGCAGATTGTAAAAACAAGAAAGGTACAGCCCCATACCAAAAAAGAGAAACAAATTCTAACAGTGTGCAAGCTCAAATGCCACTCCTAAGAAACACACTTCTAGTTAGTCATACAACCTAATCATGACTAATTAGCTTTTAAATTTACTGCTGATAGGTTAGTGAATCAGATTTTCCAAACAGTTTAATCTTGGCTTATCAGTTAGGTAGATTAGGCTAGAAAATAAAGGTTCAAACAAGCTCAAAATCTGAACCTAAGTGTCCAAAAGAAGAATGACTCTAATATGTCTTAAATCATGAGTAAAAAAAACAGAAGTAAACTGGTTCTGATATGCCCAAAACTTGAACCAGATAATAATGAAAAAATAGCTCAAACAAACTCTGCAATTAGTAGTTAAAGCGCTGCAACAAACAGATCTATAAATAGAAAGACATTAAGCAGTAAAGTAAAGAGTTTGCTCCATGCATCCAACAGACAAGACAAGAACACGATTTTTGAATGAATTTTTATATTACGGGGCACCTGGGAGGAAACAAGAAGGTGTATCCAGATCTCCTCAATGGGATGGGTTCTTTGTAGTCCTCAGCACTTCAGATCTAAGCTTTCTCTCTTGTAGATGTAGAAAACCCAATGTAGAAGGTAGAGCTCAATGGGAGCAACAATGGCAGAAAATGAGACCGAGTGTATAGATCCAGAGTGATCTAGTATGCAACAAAAGGTGAAGAATGAAGGGGAAAAACCTCCTATTTATAACAAAATATTGGGTCATTCTAGATCTTGGTGCATGATTAAAATAATGTTAACCAAATCTAGATCCACCTCTATGGAATATTTTATTATTATTTGTTGGAGGGAAAGGGACTTTGACTTGGGTCAAATCCCTTGATTAGTGAAAAATAAATAAATAAATGATTTATTTATCTTTTTAAGGAAGTGGTTGGGATATAATCAAATAAATAATGATTTATTTAATTAATGGTGGTTGATTTGGTCATATTTAACAAGGAGTATTATTTAAATAATTATTCCTAGAAAATAATAAGATAACTATGGGTTTATCTCATTAATTTCTTTGTTTTTGGGTTAAACATGACTGGGAATAATAATTAAATTATGGTTTAATTAATTATTCCTTTTTGGGGTCTCCTAATTAACATAGTGAAAGCAGTTTTACTTGGGATAAAACTGGTCTTATATGGTGTACTTGGGTCCATCTAATGATGAAAGGTTAGATGACCAAAAAATGGTGTAACAGATTGCCCCCCAGCGTGCGAGTGTCAGGAGCAAATCGTATGACCGAAGTACGTTGTAAGAATACAATCACTAGACAACAAAAAGGGATGTCAGAGAGAGAAATGTGAGGTAGATAGTGTGCTGAAGGACTAGACCCCGAGGAGACGAGACTCGCAGGTGCAACAAGTCTCTTTTTATGAGAGGGTACCTGTGCTGAAGGCGGCGGGGGAGGCATACCTATGCCCGCCGTGACAAAGTACAAAAGAATAGTGTGTCCCGTAAACAAGGGACCGAACCATAGAGTACAGCTGGCATAATCAAGGGCCAGATAAAAATACAATGAAGAGTCTCACATACATGATGTGCCTGGGATAACAGCCAGGACTAGTACAATAATATCTGAGTACATGAGATAAATACAACCCAAATGCCCCTTGTAAATGGGGAAGGGCTCACAAAATCTGACTGATACTTGCAAATCATAGAGGTGCTGCAAGTGGCTAAGGCCAACATCATCAAAATCTGGAGCGGCATCAAAGGCTGCAATGAAGAGGGTATCCGGGCATGTGGGGGGCTACCTGCAGGGCCACCCCCTCATGAGGGCTGAGACATCTCACACACGCCCGGGAATCATCAAGAGCTGCTGCTGGGTCACTGGACTGTCCAGTATATGAATCTCGATCATGCTGAAAGGAGCTTGAGAAGCAATCAAGTCAAAGGGAAGTGAGAGATCCCCCTGCCTGATCCGAGGCACCAAACAAAAGTGGAAGCTGGAACCAAGGTATACCGCCCTCTAGACCTTGCTTCTGGAATAAATGTGCTGATGTCGACAGAAGGAGGTCCGCCGTAGGTGAGGCAATGAGAGATCCTCAACTAAGGCACGAGAGAAGAACAATAGAGCGACGGACAGACTGACACTAACGATGATGGTGGAAATGGGAAGGATGGAGTGGCGAATGGACGACTTCCCTTGTTAGAGCATAAAGGGCATGAATGACATGGCAGCGACTGGCACAATATCGAAAGGATAGGGGACAGTGGGGCTGAAGGTCATGATATGCGACACAAGAGAGGAACCAAGCAAAAAGAATGGAGGGCTATAGTAGGGTGTAAAAGGCCGCGGGATAGACTCCATGAATGCAATGATGACTCAACTCAGATGCTCTAAACAAGGGCGACATGATAGTGCTGCCACACAGTAAAGGCCCCAATGGGGGACCAAGGAAGCATGAGTACAAGGTGGGTACTCATGACGAAAATCAACACAAACATGGACAAGTAAGGGGGCGATATGGTGCCCCAAGTACAAGTGTCGTAAGTGAGGAAATTCGATTTTAAGGAGCGGTGAAGTGACCCTTCGTGGAAAAAATGTGTCTGGGTGAAGTATCAAATCACCAAAAACTAACTAAAACCCATTTGAGAGCTCGGTGAGATCTGTCCAGCGGTGCTGACGGTTCGTCGAACGGGGCTACGGTGTGGTTGCAGCAGTCGAAAGGAGAACCATGGGTTCTCTTGAATGAGGCAGTTTTCCCTCCAAAATCATTCATTTGCTATTGTTGCTGTGGTGAATGTGGAGAGAAAGGCCCTAAATCTTGCGGCGAACGTAGCGGAAAAACCGACCGTTGGAAGCGAGATCTGTCAGTTGGAGGTACGAGGCCTAACCTTGCTCTTGCATGTTGTTGGATGACATTTGCAGTTTAGGGCCCAAAACCCCCAGAAACAGCCCCTCCTTCATCTCTATGGCGGGGTCGCACTTTTTGGGGCAAAAAGTACGACCCAGGACGCAGGTTTGGGGGCAAAAAGTGCGACCTGGTCCAGAAAATGGCAGAAAACTGCGACCTGGGAGACGAGGAGGGCTTGGTGCTGTTTGATGGCTGGGAGTTGGGTTGTGGTGTGTGGTTATGGTTTTCCCGATCTGTACCCTGACAAAAAGAATGTGGTTGTGCAGGTATGGCAGAGTTGCGGGTCAACTGGAGAGAGAGGGATCTGGGAACACTTCGGACAGAGATCCAGGCGGATCAGGGCGTTCGTCGTGTATTGGCCAGATATAGGGGCATATGGTGCCCTCTCGGATGTGTGTAGGGGTAAGTGGTGCCCCCCAGAATGTATGGGGGGGGCATATGGTGCCCCCAGTTTTTGGATTTTGTTTGTAACATGCTATGGGCGTGTCGGATGTATATGTATGGGGGGGCGTATGGTGCCCCCAGTTTTTGGAACATGCTATGGGCATGTCGTAAGTATATGTATGGGGGGGCGCATGGTGCCCCCAGTGATGTATGTAGGGGAAGGTGGTGCCCCCATTTTTTGAGTTTGTGTGACGTGCTGTGGGCATGCCAAAATGTATTTATAAAAAGGGGAATCTAACCACATTTTAATGATGTGGTGTGCCATTTGTTCTGGTTATGGTTATGCAGTGTGAGAAAGGAAATGGAGTGTTACCAATCTCTTTTGGTACTGCATATAGGGATGAAATGGACTTTAAGTTTCCGAATTGGCATACCTGGTGTCACTATCCCAAAAGGAGGATTTGGAGATAATGAACTGATGCTCTCGTAGAAAAGCTATAGGTTGGTCAACAATAATGTCTAAGAGACTCGGTTGCTGATGTAAGATGAGGGAACGATAAGGGGTATCGTCCCGAGAGTGATCTGAAGTGATATGGGACTCTAGAGGTTCTTCTAAATGTGGAAGAATACTGGGTCTAGAGTCAACACGACCAGATACACTAGGAGAGTGGTGGAGAATGGCTTCTCTTGGTCTCTCAAATGTGGGTGCCCCCTTACCCAAACATTGCGTTTCGATGTAATGACCACAAGGTGGATGTGGTGTGAACGCATGGGTTCGATGTAAGGGGGAATAGATGAAGTCAGGGGTGGGAATTTCTTCCATAATGTCGTCATCGTGATATAAGATGGGGTGACTAGTGGAAGAAGAACTACCTGACGTGGTGAAGTGGCCTGAATCATCATCATGAGAAGAGAGGTTCACATGCGCATCGTCACAATGGGTGACCGAAGAGTAAGTAGATAACGGATCTACCGATGTTGAGCCCAAGATGACCGCTGAAGGAAGGTCAAGCGAAACAACATGGGAGGATTCAGATGGAATGTTCCCCAATGGTCTCATGGATGATGACAGGTACAAAATGGTGACTGAGGGCTCCGTTGGCTTAACAGCGGGAGGCGGAATGTGAATGTCCTCTGGTCCGATCGAAGCGGCCTTGAACTGGCGGTACAAGTCCAAGGAGGAACGGTACGCGTCAAGGCGGGGACAGAGGTGGGTGTAATGGCCGTGAAAATCGCACAAGGCACAAGGGTGGTTTGTGCGCAAGTGTTTGAGTTTTGGGAGGGAGTCGGGGATAGTGACATGTACTTCTGGGAGATCAGAGTCGGGGAATGTCTCGTTGACCAGAAGCTTGAGGTGGGGTAATTCAGGACACATGTGAGTGGCATGACCGACGACATCACACAAAGCGCATCGAATGGCGGGCTTTGGTGGTCGTGGGGGGGTAACGGATGTTGGGGGGGCCGGATCGTGATGGGTTTCCCCCCTTCGGGCTTTTCCTGTCTTCCCGGGAGCCGTCACAACAGGAGAAGGGTCCTGTGGAGGTGCTGGGGGCACAGTGGCTATGGAGGAAGCGAGGGGGACCGGTTGAACCGGTGTCAAAGCCATGTAAGGTTTGGGGTGACCCGGGGGGGTGGCGGCTGGGGGGTCAAGGTACCAAACCGGAATACCCAAGGTCAAGTTAGGGAGAGAGAGGGTGGCCATGACGGGGACAAAATATACTCCGGGAGGGGGAGCCAAGAAGGGGATCTGTCTAGCAGGGTAGTGACCAGGAGGTACGGCTCCAAGATGGTTAAGGCCGGGGGGTACCGAGCCTGGGGGATAAAGAGGTTCGGGGATACCAGCTGTAGGGGGAGGGCCGGAAGGAGGAGGTCCGGCTGGCGGAGATGAATGGCTAGGAGCGGGTTGCGGAGGGCGGGGGGGAGGGTGCGGACTAGCCGAGGCAAGCCGTTTATGGGCAGCCTGAGACGATTGCATCATGCAAATATTCGACAAGCTGGGATCCGTAATAGGAGGGGGGGGAAGGTGAGGAAAAGTACCAAGCAGGGTGGAATCTTTATAAACGCCGGGGGAGACACTGGTCAAGGAATCGACGGTTTGCTTGTTGGCTACAGAAGAGATGTTCGTCTCGGAGGAGGACTGAGACGACGGCTCATGATACGATAGCTGGTCAATGGTGACTATCTTCCCGTTATGTGGAAAAGACATCTTGCGGAAGACCGCGGATGGGACAGCAGACATGGCATAGGTGTAGCTTCGCCCCAATAGAATGTTGTAGTCTATAGGGGCGTCAATGACTTCGACATCAACGCAAACAGTCTTACCGGCGAGGGTGATGGGACAGTTACGAAACAGGCCAATAGGCTGGGAGGCATGACCATCCCACGCTCGAAGGGTGATCGTGGAAGGGGCCAACTCAGGGATCCGAGTTGCTTCCAAACCGAAGCGGACATCACACAGGTGGATGCCCCCTCATCAATTATACACCGGGATACAGTGGCGTTCCGGATTTTGACTGGGATTTGGAAAGCAACGGAAGGAGGAAGAGGAGGGTGGTCCGATTGAGTGGCGTCGAAAACAATCATTTGGTCATCAGCAGGATCAACAGCGCCCACGGCAAATAGTAGAGCCTTCCTTTGGGAAGGGCACGACTGGAGGAGTTCCAGTGTGGAAATGGCAGCAGGGGATTGTGCCAAATCATCTACTATACTGTACGATTGGGCGGCTCGCCCGGAAGCAGCATTTCGGCGTAATGGACCCTTTGGAATCTTTGGGTGAACCTCAACTTTGGGTTGAGGGATGTGTAAGGGGCCACTGGGTGTCGAAAGAGGCTCTATAGAACCTGAAGATGGAGGCTCGGGAGCAGACTGAGCAGGAGGCTTGGGGTATTGGCGAGACCGAGTTTGAAGGTGAAGGTCGACGGAAGGGGACGAATCGGAGCGCATCATAAGGATCTGGTAGTCAGAGGAACCAGAAATGGACGAGGGTGTGGCTGCATGGCTGTCGGGGGGTTGGGTAGCCACGAATCCCTGTTGAGGGAAAGGATCATTGAACACAGCTGGCGGGGTAGTGGCCACATTAGGAGGAGCGTGAGGGGAGGCGTGTTGTCCGCGCAATGTGGCTTGAGACTCCCACATCTGTCGCATCTGGGGTAAGAGAGGACAATCGTGAGTGTAGTGACTGTAAACACCGCAACACGAACAGGGCTTGTTTGTGCGAAGCGGCCTGTCCGGCCTGGGCGGGATGCCCTGAGGCTGGTTGCTAGTGTTAGGGTCCATACCAGAATTGGGTCCTCGGTTACCGGGGGCAGAAGGGTTCTGGTTGCCTCTCCGCCTTCTTTGAGAAGAAGGGGGAATAAACGCACCCTGCTGTGCAAATACTTGCCCCGGAGGGGGTTGTAAGGGCTGTTGCAGGTGGTGAGGAGGCAAGGGAGGCGGAAGCGCATATGCTGGAGGAGTTGGCGCACCAGGCTGCGGATAAAAGTAAGGGTTGGGTTGGGCAACATTGAGGTAAGCAGGAGGTTGGGCAAAAGGAGGAGGCATGCCGTATCCTGGATACATGTTGCCGGGAGGGGGCAGAGTGCTAGAGGTGCTGGCCCCTCCCTGAGGAAGGCCATGGCTCATAGGAGGGTGAGCAGAGGGGTGGGAAAGAGATCCGACAATACCGTCGGCGGAATGAGATGCCCCCGGGGCGTTAGCGCCACCAGGCCTGGGGATGTCAGGAAGAACGGTATAAACATAACCAGATTGAGCGTAGATCAGGTCATATTTTAAAGCTATTTGGAGGGCGGCTTCTTCAGATTGAGGAAAGTGAGAGGCGACATCTTTGCCGATGGGAGACGGGAGAGTGCGAAGGAACCAGTCCATGTAAACCTGATCTTCAAAGGGAGGGGCTCGACATAAGCTCCGTCTTCGTCGCCATTCCTGAACATGGGCAGAAAGGCGTGTGGAAGAGGATTGCTTAAATGAAGTCAAGAGCTCCGTACTAGTGTCGTATCGGAGAGGGAGCTGGAAGTACGACAAGAAGGCTTGGGCAAGAGTCTCGAATGTGGTATGGGAGGAAGTGGCCTGTTCGACATACCATTTAGAAGCTTCGCCGGTAAGCGTGCGTTGGAACAAATGAAGACGGATGGAGTCATCGGTAATGGAGTTGGAGGAACACCACATGTGGAAAGACCGGACGTGATTGGTTGGGTCTTCGCCATTAAGGCCCTCGAACTTAGGGATATCAGAGGGTAGCTTGGTGGGCATAGCGGGCTAGGTAGTATTATGGTGAATGGGGTCATTAATCAACTGATGGAAATCGGGGAGGCTGAGGCCTGCAATGTACGGCAGCACAGGGGTGGCCGGAGTAGTGGTTGTGATGGTTCCGCTAGAAGTAGGGCCGGCATTGGGGCCGGGAGAACCGCTAGCATTAGGCCCTGGTCCAGACATGGTGAAGGTAAAAGGGGGAGAACCGGAAGGAGGAGGGGGACCCGATGAATCAGGAGAGGAGTCGGAGTGCGGACTCGAAGGTGGAATGGCTCGACGACGGCGGTGCGGAGCAGGTCGATCAACCGGAAACTGAGGATGAAGGCCAAGAAGTCTCCGGGAAAGGCGCCTTGGGGGCGCAATGATGATAGGAAGAAGGAAACCGACAAGGGCAGAAAGGGACAAAATCAAGAAGGTCAAGGGCAGAAAAAGGTGCAGTGACAATTGATTTTAGAGTCTTTGCCAGGCGGTGTAAACCAGGCGCTTCTTCACTTAGGGTCAGTGTGTGGTGTGCGTTGATTTTAATTTTTAAACCCTTTCCGTTGTTTGAGAGCAAGAAAAAAGTGTGCTACGTAGCGGAAAATAAACCTACAGAGAACAGAAATAAAATGCTGAAATAACAGAAAAATAACGGCTACGTATGCATCTATCTAACCCAAGAAGGTGGGTCTCTCACAACTATGCTGAAAAGAAAGGGGAAAACTATGGAAACACACACAAAGGACGCTCGACAGATCCGGGGTCAAAGGGGACAGAGATCTGGAGGATAAAGCTGCAGACAAGGGGTGCAGGTCACAGCCAAGAGACAGAGGTCAAGGTGGCTGGAAAAAGGGAAATCAGCAAAAACTGGGGGGGCAAGGCGGAGGCCTTCAAAGGAGGTCCAAACAAAACGACAGGAGGTGATTTGAAAGGAAAAGAGGTTGATTTCAATGGATCTGAAAGGGAGGTAACAGATCTGGAAAAGAGGGGGCTGAAGCTCTGAAACCGACGGCTGAAACAGCTGAAACTCTTCCACAAAAAGTGGAGGGTACTAAAGCCCTAAGGGGCTGGGTTCCCACTTAGATGAGTAAAAATAGATCAGATCTTGGTCAAGGCGGGCTGAGACAGAGGCTGGAAAACCCTGGCAGAGGCTGCAGCAGAACCCAGAAAAATTACAGAAAAAATGCTGGAAAAAAGGCAGGTCGCAGGTTCTGACCTGATCTGAGTTGAGGTCGCAGGAAACAGGCCAAAAGGTGCGTCCAGGTCGCAGGTTTTGGGCCAAAAGGTGCGACCCCCCGTTCCGGCTGTTTCGGCGGCAGATTTTCTGAAAAATTGCCGTCTCAGGTGCGGCTGGTGTCGCTTACCTGCGCAATAGGGCCAGAAACACACGGAAGTTAGAAATTTTAGGTTTTTAGGGTTTTATGTGAGAAAAATGACATGAAAAGAGAAAAACTAAGCAGCTAAAAAAGAAGCCCTAGGGCCCGAAGTAGCTGGATATGCAGGAATATGAAAAACGACAGCGGTCGTAATTTAAAACCCGTGTGGAGTCGCCATTTGTTAGTATGAATTCTTCGTCGAAGCGTACGAAAAAGAACCACTTTAGCTACGCATAACTAATAGCCCTAACAACAATAATGGCTGCAAAACATCTTCAGATCTGCAATTAGTAGTTAAAGCGCCGCAACAAACAGATCTATAAATAGAAAGACATTAAGCAGTAAAGTAAAGAGTTTGCTCCATGCATCCAACAGACAAGACAAGAACACGATTTTTGAATGAATTTTTATATTACAGGGCACCTGGGAGGAAACAAGAAGGTGTATCCAGATCTCCTCAATGGGATGGGTTCTTTGCAGTCCTCAGCACTTCAGATCTAAGCTTTCTCTCTCTTGTAGATGTAGAAAACCCAATGTAGAAGGTAGAGCTCAATGGGAGCAACAATGGCAGAAAATGAGACCGAGTGTATAGATCCAGAGTGATCTAGTATGCAACAAAAGGTGAAGAATGGTGGGGAAAACCCTCCTATTTATAACAAAATATTGGGTCCTTCTAGATCTTGGTGCATGATTAAAATAATGTTAATCACATCTAGATCCACCTCTATGGAATATTTTATTATTATTTGTTGGAGGGAAAGGGTGTTTGACTTGGGTCAAATCCCTTGATTAGTGAAAATAAATAAATAAATGATTTATTTATCTTTTTAAGGAAGTGGTTGGGATATAATCAAATAAATAATGATTTATTTGATTAATGGTGGTTGATTTGGGTCATATTTAACGAATATTATTAAATAATTATTCCTAGAAAATAATAAGATAACATGGGTTTTATCTCATTAATTTCTTTGTTTTTGGGTTAAACAGTGGGAATAATAATTAAGTATGGTTTAATTAATTATTCCTTTTGGGGTTTCCTAATTAATCATAGTGAAAGCGAGTTTTTGCCAGGGTAAGCGGTGTACATGGTGTACTTGGGTCCATCTAATGATGAAAAGTTAGATGACCAAAAAATGGTGTAACAACGACCCTGACTTAAATCTTCCCACCATTTCATCAACCGCCTTCATTTGACCCCCCACGATCACTCTCAACTGTTGGATGTTTTCATCCAACAACTGTGCTCTAAACCTAAGCCTCCACAGTAGTCTGACCCAAATACGCAGGATTTTTCTAATATTTCTTGGTTTATGCAGGTTTTAAAGGTTTTTCAAATATTTTAAAGAAAAATTGAAGGCCAAGGGTGACGACCCTCCAGGCCTTTATTCATCAAAAAGGATCATTCCACAGGGTTTCCCATCAATGTTTTCTGGTGCCTCATGAATGCTAGCAAAATTATAAAATCCCTCTGTGACACCTGCACATCAACAAGACACAAAAAAATTTGATTGAGTAAAGATTATTAGTGTTAAAGACATAGCCATAGCATAATTGAAGAATTAAAGATTATAAACACGGTTTTGAGGGATTATGGCCTAAATCGACAAATCAAAGCCTAATCCACTCAATTGAAGACAGTTTAAAGAAAAGAAGATAAAATTTAGGCTTGATTAAGCCTAACACTCAGAATTAAAGCAAATCAAGCGGTGATTAAAGAAAAACAATGATATCTATCAGACCGAGAATGCCTCCACTGCCACATCAGAGGCTAATTGAATCCTCTCAGCTACCAAAAGCCACCTGTAGCCTCAAAGCATTTGAGAGAGGCATAGTTATTACTAGAATAGAGGATGTTAGCATAAATATAGTTGAATAATTATTCCAAGCCAAAGAGACTTATTGCAAAATATCAGCAGAGTTATTACAAAGATGACACAGAGCCTTAAAGTCAACAAAATCTTCCCAGGCGGAAAGCAATAGCAATGTAAAAAAATTAATACGGAAGGAAATATACGTAATATTCTCCATTGAGCCCCTCAAAGGCAGAAGCATTAAGCGTATTGGTTAGTCCTTAGATCTTTTCTCTCATTCCACCTCCTCATTTTCCTATAAAATCTTCTTAAGGAGCTCATTGTAAAGGATTGGTTGCAGAAATTTGAATATACACTTGTGCTTGAAAATTTCTACATGTAAATAGTGTTCAAAGGCTCTTGAAGCTCTGGTTGTGATCAAATAAGTTAGGCTGAGAAAAAAAGATGATTGCTGAACTGAAACATTAGACTTGAAGAATGTAACTGGATTCACATCAATAAACAAGCTAATTCTTGGGATCCTGATCTATATCACTGCAAATTGATTCTTCTTTACTGTGTTATTGTTTTCCTTTCATGTATGCCATTTTTTCTATTCTCTGATAAAGAACGACAAGCATAGAGTTAAGTTCTGTTTCTAGGTACCCTTCTCGGCGATAGCTTTATCTCAATGTTTTACTCTAAATTGTGTATTTAAGAATGATTCAATACGGTCCAAACAGTTAGGAGTCTTTGGCGTTCCTCGTCCTCTTTATCCTAAACTAAACATTGTTCTTGAATGTTATTTTTCATTATATACTCAGTAGAGTTCGACTAGAAAAGTTTATGGTTGCCATTTTGTTTTCTGGCTTCTTTCTCCAAAACGCGTAGTTAAAAGTTTCCTAAGAGTATGCTAAAAAGCGAGTTTAGATTTAAAAGTATCTTATACGATCTTAGGTTGCACTTTGTTTTTCTTATACTGTTTTCATCATACCGAAAGTAATTATGTGGATTATTGGATTGCTTGTTTGTTGAGTTAGTTTCAATATGAACTTGTCCAAAGAAGCACATAGTTGCTCTGTTCTTTGGTTGGTTTTTAAAAACGATTTAGCAAAGGATTTTCTTGTTTGAATAGGGCTGATAAATCCTAGTTGAAGTCGTAATACCCATTTTTCCACCCCTTCAACACTTTTATTGTTCCATTCCATCATTTTATCTTAGAGATCTTGTGATATAGATGACATTCCCCTTGGACCACTCTTGAAATTGTTGCACAATTAAACCCTTTTATGACTCCATATCCCAATGGACTAAAAACCAGCGTCATATCTATCCTATCAACCAAATATTTTTCTGATTGTTTGCAACTTCACACCTTTCAAACTCTTTCATTTTAGGACTTTCCACTCAACTAAAAATCATGCTCAACCATCCAAAACCAAACAAAAACCCTTGCGCTTAATAACTAGCCTAATATCATCACCCAAAAGCTTTAAATATAGATCAATATTTTCACTTATAGAGAGATCCCTCTCTAGATTCAGGAGGTCTAGATCCTAGAATCCCGAAGTGGTTCAAGTGTTCTCTCTGCAGTTTGTATTTTCCAATATTGAAAATTACAGGGAGATAACACAAGTAAGGGTTCCGATAGGAAAAATGAGGGATTTTTAAACCAAATAAAGGGAAATATAAGGTTTAAAGGGGTTTAGGATGATTTAGAGGTTAAAATGAAGGATGCTTTTGAGGGATTTTTTGAAGGAAACAAGGATGAAAACGAGGATTTTGTGGGAGTGAAATGGAGAAAATGGAGGCCTTTTGAAAATAGTTTCTTTCACAAAACAACAGGATTCATTAATGGAAACAACAGTGAAGATTCTATAAAGGATAGAAGACACATGAAGGCTTCAAGAATGATATGTTTTTAGGGGAATTTATCACTTGAAGGCTTGATGACAAATTTAGCCACCTGTTTTCTTTGACAAATTATTATAGGTGGCTAACAATGTCAATGCTTGGAGAGCTCACCTTCTATTTAGGACTTCAAATTCAACAAAATAACACAGGAATATTCAAAACTGCAGAAAAATACTTAAAATGTTGAAAAGGTTTCCAAATGGAGAGAAGCTAGCAAAGCTATGTCAACTCCCATGATCAACCACTGGATGTAAACTATGTGCTAATGATGGATCAACAGAGGTAGATCAAAAACTTTACAGATCCATGATAGGAATTCTACTATACCTAACTTCTTCTAGACCAGACATTATGTTGGCAGTAGAACTTATGGAAAGATATCAAGTAGCACCAAAACAAAATCATTTACTTGCAATCAAGAGAATATTTAGATGTCTACAAGGAACTTTAGATTATGGCCTATGGTATCCAAAAGGAAAAATATTCACATTAATAGCATACACAGATGCAGATTGGGCCATCTGTGTGGATGACAAGAAAATCACAAGTGGAGGTGCATTTTATTTGGGAAAAAGCCTGGTGGCATGGATAAGCAAGAAGCAAACTTCTATCTCTCTATCTACAATAGAAGCAGAATACATAGCAGCAGAAGCATGTTGCACACAAGTAATGTGGATGAAACAAACTCTCCAAGACATGAAGGTAAGCATTGATGAACCCATTTCTGTCAGAATGTGACAATACAAGTGCAATAAGTATATAAAAATCATACTTCATTCGGAAACAAAGCACATCCTAATAAATTACCACTTCCTCGGAGAGCAAGTAGCACGAGAAATTAGTGAAGTTGGAATATGTACCAACTAAGGAAAAAAAAAAACAGGACATATTCACAAAACTCTTTCTAAAGAACCATTCGAATATCTAAGAGAAAAACTGGGGGTAGTGTCTACTGAGATGTTACTCTCTAACATGATCGAGAAATTAGAGAAAAGAAAAAAAGGGGGATGCATACGAAAACGGGATCGGTCATGAAGAAAATGTCGAGACAAGTATCATTCTAGGGAAAGCGATCGATAAATTGTTGTCGAAGCTAGAACAATGGAGCGTGCTAGAACGAGTCCTCGAAGATCGGAGGAAATGAAAAGATACAAGCTACATTGGCAGATGCGCAACCTTTTGTCATTGATGTCAAAGGGGAGTAAAATCAAGCAAGAAAGAAAGGGCTTACGAAAAAGAACGGAGGGATTCTAGAGAGCATTGGAGTATTGCCATCAATGCCAAGGGGGGATCTTTACATTGGAAATATTGTCATTGATGGAAAAGGAGCATAAGGGTAACACTAGAATTACCGGTGATAGTGGAATCGACGGAGGCGGCGAAGGCAACGAGGAGAATTGCTTGACGTAGTTTAACAACGAAAAAACCAGCAGAGTGGAACTACATTAAAAATTGGCATAACCAAAGAATTTCCATCATTATTGAGCTATGGGATGCTGAAGCTCACCTCGTACAAAGCATTTCAAGGAGATGTACATTGTTATGTATACACGGTGAAGTGACATCCAGAGTTTGAGATTACATTTGGGGGTTTTATTGTATTTACAACGATTATAAAACCACGTGATAATAGAGGTTAAATCATCACAATGGAATGAATGCCGAGTGGGTTTGAAGATTGGTTGACATCATTAAAAGCTGAACGATGGAGTAAAGGAGAGAGTCATAGTGTAGTGAATAGAAATT
The DNA here is from genome assembly GCA_034641835.2 of Pinus albicaulis. NCBI lineage: Eukaryota > Viridiplantae > Streptophyta > Pinopsida > Pinales > Pinaceae > Pinus > Pinus albicaulis. The sequence goes on along the minus strand of JAXQQM020080031.1, from coordinate 169,502 downwards.
GATGGTTTTTTTGAACCATGTGGAGGAAGCGCGAAAGAAATTAGATGTGGAATTGGGAGTCAACGGCAAAAGGAGAACAATGGATAGCTTCAAAAAACAACGAGATGGTTTTCGCACATCTTTAGAGTGGTAAGTGGTAAAAGTTGAAAGGAATGCGATAGCGTTAAGGAGTTGACACGTAGCAACACAAAGCTGACTTCTATTTCGCATGATATTGAAAAATTGAAGGTCATGTATCTTTGTTATGCGATAGTCATTGGATATATGAGTGATTAGATTGACGGTGTAAAATGTACGTGAATAAGAATTGTGGGCCCATAAATATTTATATGGTTTATTTGGGGTTTAAACCATGGAAGTTGAGAATCATAGCGCGGATGATATTATGATAGCGCTTGAGTATAATCATAAGTGCTAGTACTAACGAGGGCTGTAGTAGATGCGGACGAGATCAACGGTGATGATGTATCGATGGAAATCGGATCATAAATCGAGAAGAAAGTGTGATGGATGCGATGTGATACTATCGCTTTATCGCAATCAACGATGCTTATGTGATAAGAATTCATAATTTATATAATTTGTGATGTGATGGATGAATGTGATGTGATTGATGCGATGCGATGCAATCGCATATCGCGGTCCGGGGCGGGAGAAAAGATTGCACAAACACGGTGGTCACGAGAAAAATGCGAAGTGCGATATGATGACGTGGGGATGACATGGCAAGTGACGTGTTTGCTGACCTGGACACGACCCCACAAATCACAAATAAATCAAGATGACGTGGCGATGATGTGGCAAAAGGTGACGTGGCATGATGACATGGAGATGATGTGGACCTAGCTCACATGTACGCAAATCGCAAGATCGTAGGGATGAAGATTGTAAGAGCAAAATTGCGATGCGATGGATAAGAGAGATGCGATATGCCGATGTGAAGGGGCACATGGCACCATAACACAATATCGCACATTGGCGATGCGGAATTTCATCGCGCATCTTTATGATGGAAATGCGATGCGAAGTGGCGATGCGAATCGACGATGTGGGATTCATCGCATATCGCGGTCACCAAAGCTCGGAAGGAGATATCGCACAATCTTAAGTCATGTGAGTTTACGTGCAAAGTAGCGATAAATTCAAGTGGTCTTTAAGATAGCATATCGCTCATATTGCAGCTCGGGACAAAGTGCGATAAAGGTACAAGGATGCGATGTGGCAGGAGCAGAAGTGGCCCCAAGAGATTTTCAAGTTCGAGTGTATATTATTTTCATTTGTAAATTGCATCATGTAGAAAATGAGCCATATATCAAGTGTTTGAAACACCGAAGTGCAATAAAGCGATAAGCTTGTTGGATCATGGAGTAGAGATCCTAAATCTCTCTGATTAGAAGTGCTAATTTGGGCATCGATAAATGTGCAATATTGGCGAGAAACGAAAAATTTGTGAATGTATAAGGTTTCCTTTGAGAAATTGCATCGGGGAGGATAAAAGAGAAACATAGAAATGAAGAAAAAAGAGAAATAGCCAAAACACCAAGATACGGCTTGGTGGGACCCTTTGCACATCGCATGTCGGGAGATCAGGATCGATGAAGGCACATGGGATATCCCGAATCACGAAGTGCGATAAAGAGATAAGACGCGATGAAGATCAAGGCGGAAGCCTCGTCGTTTACAGAAACCGAGAGGATTATTACGTAAAAAAAAGAAGAAAGTATGAGCAGTGGGTAGAAAGACTCGAGGTTGGACCCAACATAAGAAAAAGAGGCGAGTCGGGAAAAAGGAGAATATGGTGGCACGGTTGATACTATGAAGTTGGGTCAAGTTAGGAAAAAATCACATTTATGTAGAATTATGTTGAATATAATAGCGAGGAACCGAAATGACTGCGACATCGGCCTCAAAGACAAATACTGTGACGAAGATGAAAGAATTTGAGTGAAATATTTTTTTAACTAAGCGTAATTAAAAAAAATTGATGTTTTGTGTAATGACGGTGATGCAAGGAAAGTCTCTTGTAGGAAAAAGAAAAAATCCTGTGTAATAATAAAATGTATACATGCTATTATATTATTCCTGAATGGGCTGGACAAGAAAATGAGAAAGGGGGAAGGCTAAGAGTCCTTTTTGTATATTTTGGTTTCCTATGGAATGCATAGTGTTATGAGGTGATCTCTATAAATAATGTTACATACATATGCATAAAAAAGAGAATGGAGAATTAGGTCGAGAGATTCTAAGAATAAGAAGGATGCGAAGGATTTGTGAAGATGCAAAAGATGATATAAAGCAAATTTGAAAGTACAAGGAAGGACAAATAGTAAAGAAAGAGGAAGAGAAAAAAAAAGAGAGTGATATCTAGGTAAATCGGCATATTATTTTATTGTACGAGTGAGAATTTGGAACTTTCATATCAAGTTGTAGCTTAATAGATGTCTATTGGTAAGTTTGGCTGAGGTAGAAGCCTCCAGTGAGTTTAGCAGCCTACAAAAAATAGATGGGAGTTGGAGCTTCCTTGAAAGTTGTATTGCGGAGTAATTAGTAGCCTCCTGCCTTGGGTTAGAACTTTATAGAAAATAAATGGTGAGGAGGATTTGGAGCTTTGCTTTGCATCAAAAAAATAATAATATGTGGTTTTCCTCCCTTATGGGTTTCCACTTATATACGATTGTCTATGTGCATGATGTTTATGTGTTGATATGGTGTATCTAATCTGATTAAGACTTCTTTTGCTCATATTAATATTGTTGTTACATTATGTAATAAGTTGATCATGAAATGAAGGTGTAAATAAGTTTAAAAAGGAAAGTTTACAAGTCCATGAATATATTCGTAGTTCACCCCCCCCCTCTCGGTTTAACTAGGGTTCAACAATTTTCTCTGGAGTTTGATTTTCTTCATTACTTGATCTCTAGTTTTTAGTACTACGCTTTAAAATGCCACTTCAACAACACTCTAATTTAAGTAGATTTATCAATAATTGTGATGGCATATTCTCCTATGTACTATGATAATTTAGTTAGATCTTCTATAGGATCATGTAAGAAATTTTTCCACAATACATCAACTGATTCATTTGTGAGATTTGAGACTATTTCACAAGTTCTTCTTCTTTTGCTCCTCTTAACTATAGCCTTATAGCTAGGACTGTAGAAAATTTCCAGTGAAGGAATTTCTTCAACTTGAAAAGCTATATTTTCTATAGGGTAGGCCGGTATGATATCTCGATCATGAGTTTCTGGAACTTGTTGTAGTGGATTAACAGTTTCCACTATCTTCAAGGAATGTTTAGGTGTCTAAAAGCAAGATATTTGATCAATGTTTGGATCACGTTCAGATTTACCTTAGGAGTTTTTATTGCTTCATGAAACTCCTCCCATTCCTACTAAAATTCTTCATTTTGTGATTTTATTTGATCTAGTGTTATGACTGTCTTCCAGACTTCTTCGGATGTTGAATCTGTTCCATTACTTTCTCTTTTCCCTCATGCATCTCTATCTCTTGGATTACCTAATCAATTATATTTTTACGGGCATATCCTTTAGGATTAGGATTCATTTTTAGAATTATACGGGCACGAGATTGATGTTGTGATTGACACAGTTCATCCTCGGGCATGTCTTTAGCTTCATTATCAGCGTACTTGGAGTAGGTACGGTGATATAATCAATAGTTAAAAAAATTGAGGGAAGGAATGCTACGCAATCTCTTATTTTTATATTCTTTGATATCCTCAAATCATATTGACTCAATTGGTGGATGCAAACTTGGTTATCTCTTGAAAAATTTTCTATGCCTTAGAAAGAGATATCGAATCCATACGATTCCATTACAAAACCATTTTGAGCTCTTTGTAGTGTAATTTTTAATTGCAACATTTGGATCGTATAACCTCTTTGGAATTGCGCAATTTCAATAGATCAATCTTAGAAACATCCTTGTAGGTATGGCCAATATCATACGGTGCAAAAGTACCACAACATCTGAGGAAATTAGACCATGGCCTTCTTAGTATTTTGAGTTGTTTGGTGATACCATTAACAAGGCATGGCTTTATCTCTCATGCAAGCAACTTATCAAGAACATAACTAAGGAAAGACGTAGGGAGAAGCATAACTCCCTAATAGTCTGAAATATATGGAATTTTCCCTCTTAAAACCACATACAAAAAAAATATTTGCGGCCTCTTGAAACCTAGGGGAATTTTTATTGAATATCATTGGGTGCATAGGAAATATGACTCCATAATTTTTTATTATAGAAATGTAGGTGGAAGTCTGAATCCCAGAGGTCGATGTGGTAAATGTGGATTGGGGAAGGGTCTTAGGCCAGTGTTCCTCCATAGTGAGAGAAACTATAATTGAAACAAATGGCATCCATGACATAGAGGACATATAAAAGGAGGTGTCTCTCTAGATGAAACGCTTTCATCTTATTCCTATATTCGGTAATGTGTTTGGCTAAATTATTAGATAGGATGTTTTCCCAATTCCAAATTGATGGTGTGATTGTGTCGATCATTGGAACCCATTCTATTGAAAACCTAGTGGTATCGAGTTTGCAAAAAAATTTACACAACATACTGACATAACAATAAGGGAAAATTTAAAATTGGGTACATCAAGGTTTATCTCGCTTCAACTTTCCCTGGTCTTCCTTCCATTCTTTGATGACTTTCATGAGATTTGGATGCTCTAAACTAAAGCTTTGTAAAAATTAATTTTCATACTTCTTCTGCAGGAGGGTAGATGATACATTGATTTTAAGTCTTCTACCCCAAAAGACCCTAAGTCTTCTCCCTTTGAATCTTTGAATTTCCTATCAGCTATGTTTAAGTGGTCAATTACATAACCATGTACGTAAAGGATAATTTTTCAGTCTTTAACTACCTTGTGGATGAATGAACATGCAACATCAAATTCGGTAGCGTATGAAGTAGATTTCGTGCATGTTGTAGATATTTTCGTTATTACTCTTGGTTTTTCATCTTCATACAATTTATACATTGTTTCGCATGATGAACTGTCGCATTCCTTGTTTCAGGTAGTATCTGAGAATAAGGGAGACATCTCTGAGTCTTCAGTAGGCAGTGCTTGATAAATCTCTTTTCCCTTCTTGGTCATTTCAATCTTCCTTGATTCGTTAAATGGTTTCCTAATTTCAAGTAAAGAAAGAGAGCATTAAAAGTAGGAGAGAGTCAAATATGTTGTTTATATCAAACATGCATGAATTTCAAAATCAAATCTCTTATAGCTTGGCACGAAATAAATGTTATATTAATCAACTTAAAGCCTCGCATGCTTAACAAATTAAATGTCGTGAATTCGCATGTCGCCATATATAATTTTTCTGTAGCAATGTTTACCCATAAATATCGCGAAATGCGATGTGTGCAAATCACACATCCCAAATTTTATGCGATAGTAGTTTTTTTTATGGCTAAGTTAAGCAAAATGCGAAATTCACATTTAAAAAGCCATGCGGCCACACTTAAATGACTTTAAATATTTACCTTTGATGCTTTTTTGGCTTGTCAGGTCCGCGCAATCACACGTATATATAATTATTTGATGATTTGATCGTTAAATAAGTTGTGATGCGATAAAGAGTTTCTAATGATAATTGAAGTTATTCAAGCTTTTTAAAACATATCTTCGAAATAGGAGATTGAAGTTACTTTAATTTAAAAAAATTAAAATTAAAATATATAAATACGTATCAATATGCTTGGTAAGATGTCAAGTAAAAGACTCCATTAAGCAACAATGCATTCATTGTAAATTGTTGACCTATCTACTAACACCGCATGTGCATTTTCATAATCCAAAAGATTGGTTTTTATTAAAAATTTAATAAAGTTTATATGAGATTCTCAAGACAAAAGACCTTCAATCTTGAGATCAATAGTCTATTTGTATGGCTCGATTTTGTATAAACATGTTATGATGGGGATGAATGTTCCCTTTTTAAGTCCATGTGAAGCTAACTTTTCAATTCATTCAGAGTATAAAATCATATATACTTTAATGATTTTCAAAAACACATTATCCCTTGGCATTATTCACTTGCATTGGTACTTTTGTGTGGGTTTTGTTCTCAATACATAACAGTATTTGAAAGTTGGGTTGTCAAGATAACTTCATTGATTTTGCAAGTTCTTCATATTATTTTCTCTTGTTTTGACCTAAGCTATTATTTGTTGTCATGGATGTCAAAACATGCTTGAGTTTTATTTCAAAAACACTGACATATGGTTGTAGATGTTGATGATGGAAAATTCACAGCAATTGGATTGTTGGTTTGGAAATTTATACATTTCTACTACATAAATGAGGTTGGATCTATGGATTGCAAAAAGTGCGAATGTCACATTTGCATTTTTCATTTAACCATGTATGTATAAAGGAAAAATAATGATTGATATATAAACTATCTTGGTTGGCTTGTAACCAAGGGTATCTCACATAATTTGTCAATGAAGAGGCTTCTTTAAGAATTATAGCTCATTATAGTCAAATTAGAGGCTTGTATAAATTATGGTAGCATGTGTTGCTCATGGATAATGAATGAATGAATGTTCATAGAATTTGGAATTGTGAAGGTGTATTGAAGGCATTATAATGAATAAATAGTCTCATTTTGTAACATATTTTGGAATCCTCTGTTGTTATTTAAAACTTCTTAAATACATGACAACACTTTTGTACATGTGCCAGCACAATTGAATGAGATTGGAATTTGATTTCCAGAATAAAAGGCATAATAAAAGAATCCATCACATAATATATTGACATAACTAAAATGTAATAAAAATGTAATTCCATTAATAGTATTGCTGAAAAATACATTTTCTACATACATGTGTTGAGATATAACACCAAAAAATAGAGTGAGCCCATCTATAAAAAATAGCTGATACAAAAATGATGGGGATCAGGTTGCTACAATCTATCTCAAAAAATATGAACACAATAATATGATTCCCCACAATAGCCCCAAAAATCCAAATTAGAACAACATTCCATTCATTAATGAGCCATCTCTATATGAATTCCTATCAATAATAATTGGTGGATCACATGGTGGCTCACAAATATACCACATCACATGACCATTGGATGCTACTTAGATTGAGTATCAAATCACACACACTTTGGACATTAGATTTGTACATAATTTCAAAATTTGGAGCGTACTTGACAATGGATCTTTGTTGCTAGGGTTTCAAGTTAGGTCTTCTAACTTGGTAGACACCATTCATCTAGTTGATGGCTTAGTTCAAAGTTTGTGTAAGTGACGATGTCACTTTCACCATAACTACGTGTAGTTACGAGGCCCTCGATCAAAGCATGATAGTATGCTTCGTTGTTTGTTGTAATCCCGGGTAATTCTCTACAATACAGTGTTATACTTGGCTTAGGGCTTCATTATGAAGCACAAACCTTGTCTGTGCAGTCCCTGGGTTTGGGTGGCACCATATCTAGATAGCCAGGACCAATTTTTCAACCTTCTAAAAAAAAAAGAAAATAATTTAATTAAATATCGTTACAATGTTAAAATGCAGTAGCGACAACTCGCTGTTGCAGCTACTGCAATAGCAAGTTGCTGCTACTACAACAACGATTTGTCGCTCTCTCTACAAAATAAATAAAAAATGAAGTTTGAAATTTTGTTAGTATAAATAAAAATTTAATTAATTGTAGTTGCGGAAATAGCGAGTTGCCGCCATTGCTCAAAATTAAAATTTACAATGGCGGCAAATCTCTGTTGCCACTACTGCAATAGCGAGTTGCTACCACTGCTCAAAATGAAAATTTATAGTGGCGACAACATACTGTTACAGTGGCATAAACTCGTTTTTGCCGCTACTGCAACAACGAGTTGTCGCCACTGTTCAATATTAAATTTTACAATGGTGACAACACACAGTTACAGTGGTGGCAACACACTGTTGCCTTTAATGCAACAACAAGTTGCCGATCTCTCTACGAAATAAATAAAAAATGAAGTTTGAAATTTTGTTAATATAAATAAAAATATAATTTACAGCAGTTGCGGCAATACACTATTACAGTGGTGGCAACTCGTTGTTGCCACTACTGCAACATTGAGTTGCCGCCACTTCTCAAAAGTAAATTTGCATTATATAAAAAGGAGAAAAACAAAATAAACGAGAAATTTACTTAACTTTCCTATTTCTATTGCTACTTCTCCTTCTCCACGAATGGCTAGCTTACTCCCTCGTTAATTTGGTCCCTAAAATTGGAAGCACAAACAAACAAAGGAAGCTCATTAAAAACTACAAAAAAAAATGGAGTGGGTATTAAAGAAAAAACTAATACTCAGTATCAATGATTTTGGAACAAATACAAAATTTTACAAACAACCTGCTACCTTTCTTTATTTTGAGAAATAATGTAATTTTTTTGTCGGCTCTCTTTCTTTGAAATCATGTAAGTTCACCATTATCGGGGTCCTAACGACTTGCTCAATTTATCGGCTCTCAAACTCTATTGATCCTCAGCAGCAGCAGGTCTTGAAGGGATCTACTACTCTACTACTGCAGCCAGTCTTCATGATAGAAAGAGAGGGACGGAGACTAACATGATGGAATGAAAAACTCCATGCGACACCTTTAAATTTATCGCTCTTGAACTTTCTTTGGTCACTCACGGTGAGTCTTGAAGGGCGTTCTTCCCAGTCCTGCTTTGCTCTGTGTGAGTCTTCAATACGAGAAGGGAGGAAAAATTACATGACATAATGCATAACTTCTCTCGACATAATGACTTGATGGAATAATGAGGAAGGTGCAGTGACGGAATGAATAAGGGACTCCCTATGCATGGAAAAATTTGAAACGACATTTGGGCAGCAACTCCCGAGCTACGGTAGGTAGAAAAATTGCTCCACACACCGGTAATTTGGTTCAAATTTGAAATTATCACTTCAGCCACGAAATCGGCTATGAGAGCTCGTGTGGGCGGCTCGTGTGGGGTGCGCGGTGGCCCTGGAAATGGGGATGGTTAGCCCATTACGGGGACAGCGGGCACATTAGCTGGTAACATCTCAGGACGTAGACGAATGGAGACGAGGAGAGTGTGGGGCCGCGTTCACCAAAGAAATTTGTTCTATGAATCTTGTTATTGTCGTCCCGAGGGTGCATAAGCCAAAAGACATTCAACATGGTTAGCCCACACTCCCATAAAAAAGCACTCAGGATAAGATGGATGAGACAACACATTTAATCAATATTTATTGATGTTATGGCTCTTAGTACTCCTACAAATAAATTTAAATGATAACATCTACAAAATAAGAGTCAATAGCATGACAAATGAATGTGAATAAAATAATTCGTAAAAAAAATTAATTTCATAAAGTTGGAGTTTTACAAATTAAAAAATATCGGTGGTCATTTTTATTTTGGAAAGATGCTACTATAAAGTAAAGGTTTTGGAGAATGGAAGCCTCTCTTTACATGTAATAAATTGGATATAAGTTGTTGGCCAAAGTGTGCTTAAGAGTTAAATGATGGTACGAGAGTTGTTTTAATGTTTTATAACTTATTATTAAATAGATTTTGTTTCAAATTATGAAAATGAGATGGAAAATAAGTCTTGAGCTTCAACATAAAAATTTGTGCCATTAACTAACTAAAACAAACAAAGAAACATTAAAAAAACATTGAAAAGGGAATCATTACAAGAGGTAAAAGCGGTAGAAGAGAAAAGATGGCCACCTTAGTTATTATTTTCAAGGTGATGCTTCTTTTAATAGTATGCTAGCATGACATTCAAAAATATTTGTTTTCAAGATTTATTTATTTTTATAATATGGGGAAAAAAACATATAAATTTTAAGAAAAAGTAATTAATTATAGTGAAATATATATTATTAATATAATTTTAATTTTGTAAATGTAAAATTGTTATATTTTTGTGTAGGTGTACTTTAAATTTGTATTTGTTTTAATTTGTATGATATTTAAATAATAGAAAATATAATATATATATATATATATATATATATATAGAGAGAGAGAGAGAGAGAGAGAGAGAGAGAGAGAGAGAGAGAGAGAGAGAGAGAGAGAGAGAGAGAGAGATTGGTTTAATAACATCAAGTTCATTTTCATTTTAATTCAATTTTTTTTTGATAAAATAAGCCATTGCCTATATTAGAATTACTTTAGTTTATTGAGAGTGTATTAATTTTTTGTTTGTTGCAATGTTACACGATAGGGTGTTTTAAGACATTAATTTCAGACAAAATAACAATTTCGTCCCAAATTTTTACTTATTTATTTTAAACAATATTTATTTATTTATTTTTCTTTCATGATGGTGCCCTATCAACACCCTCATATTTTTCTTCAATAGAGGGAGAAGTATCTCCAAATCGATTAGTGGTGAATCTCATGTCACTTTATCTTTGGATTTTCTAGAAATTCGTAATAAGCTGGAGTCATCTTTGGAGAAGCTTTTAATATTGTTATATTTTATGGAGCTTCATATTCAACTTTGAAAATATCATTCTTGGATTCTTACAAGTCATGCCTAGGGTTCTTAGCTTTTGAATTTGGAAAAAAATCGACTAGTTTTGAGAAAACTAGCACTCGATGGTATCATGAGATTTTATTTTGCCTAGTGCGGATACAAAACTCTCCGAGACATTGTAGGGTCTCTTATGATTAAATTTTGTTTCAAAACAAGATTTAGGTTTTATTTTGAAATTTAAAACTTTTCATGTATTGAATGAATTGAGCCAAAATGCTTTGAGGGGGCTCATACGATTGGCCTTTTTGTCTTTCTTTATAAACGTTCCAATATGGATTTTATGGAATTTTATTTGTTTGGGGTTTTTCATGGAATAAATCAATGTAGGCCAGAAATGACCTTGGGACCCGTCATCCATGTTATATCTTCCATAATTCAATATGTAGTGCCTCAACCAAGTTAAATTCCATTACACACCTTTGAACTTTCTATGTTTGTGAAGAAGCCCTTTGTTATGAAGGATTTTCCATTTCTTAGATCCTTTGAGAAAATCCAAGGGGATCATTGTGTACTTGTGCTTCCAGGCGAGGTTACTAGGTTGGATTTTCTTTATTTTGAGAATAAGCCCTTTGTTTGAAAAGTTTCCCATTGCTTGGCTATTTCCAAAGCTCCTAGTTTGTCTTGTTAGTGTATGTAGCTCATTTGTGCTATATTTCACGTAATGCTTGATTGTGCATGAAAAAAGTTTTCTTACCACTTTCCCTTTTTAATTTTTGAGACGGGAAGCCAAGTAGCGAATCCCAGTACAATACTAAGATTAAATGATTTTGAACTAAGCACGATCTAGATCTGAGAATCTATATATTTTCTATTCTCTCCTTCACTACCCCAGACAATGTTTCCATATTGGTAGCCATTTCTAAAATCTTTAGATCCAAAACTTTTTTTGACTTTATATGGAATAAATTTCTTCCTAAAGAATTCTGCAGTATCTTACTCAGGGTTTTCATTTCCATTCAATATCATTTGAAAAGAGAACATTATTTCAGCCTCTGCAATTCAATTTTCATAGACAAGGGAAGGAATGGCACAACCACCTATCGAGGAAGAAGAAAAAAAGTAAAAAATTCCTTTTGTCACCCCTAGTATTGTTGGTCCTATTTTCTTTAGCCTGGATGATGAATAAATCATACTACAACTCATAATATCCTTTTGGTATTCCCCCCCATGTCAAATTATTTTATAGATGATTTTGGCGATTGTTTGTTATGATTTTCAAGGAATTCTATTTTAGGTTTAGAACATGACTAAATTCCATGTTCACTTCAAGAAATCTAATTTATGCATTGTGATTATTTAATTAAACTATATTTTTACAGGATGGTAAATGGGTTTTTAAAAAATTCTCATGGTGTCTCTCCAAGTTTTGCCACTACATTGTTACAACTTTAGGATGCCACAATGAAACTTGATGCCCTTAAGTGTTTGGTAGGGTTGTTGAGAAAAAGGGGATATTTTATGAATCAATAACTTCAAGGATTCCAAATTACCATTTTTTAGAATTGTTGATGTTAAAGATGTTAGTGCGGTCCATGTAAATGTTGCATCTTTAGCGAACGGTAGGGAGGATTATGTGGGTAGTGGCTTAACACCATCTTGAAGTAGGTAGTTTAACATCAGAGGTTGTTATATTTAAGAAATTTTGTGCTTATAAAATATAAATTCAAGTCAAGATGCTACTCTTTTTCGCTCCCCATCTCCCATTTTCAAGTGTTCTAGATATGTTATAAATGCCTCGTAGAATTTCCCCTAAACAATTATGGAAGCTAATAATTGAATTAGATATAGGAAGGTATATTTATTTTTAATTGAAAGCCACACAAGGGCATTTAATACCTTGTTAATACAAAGGAGGTTGGAGACTCCCTTGACGAGATAACTACTTTTCTAAGAAATTCATTTGGTCTTAACAAGAACTTGATTGGTGATTATTTACGAGAGAGGGATGATTTTTCTCTGAGGTTGATGCATGCATATGCTAACCCATTTAATTTTTAAGGGATGGAATTTGATGAGGTAATAAGGACCTTATTACAAGGGGTTATATTACGGAGAATCACAAAAAAATTATCACATCATAGAAAAATTATGACTTTAGCTACGTAATTAACCCAAAGGTTTTCACTAGTTCAAGCACAACCTATGTTCTTGCATACTTTGTGATAATGCTAAACACGATGCCACAATCCAATGGTGAAAATAAGGTATGAATTTTTCATCCTATGTAATTCATTAGCGAGTCCTCATGGACCATCGTATTTGAAAAAATTTAGAGCCATCCTTTATACAACTATCTCTTTCCTAACTTTTAGGGTGATTGTAGGTTCCAAAGGAATGTTTCATAGGGAATAAGCGAGGTATGTTTGGTGCAAAATATTTAGCGGATGACTATATGGGATCCTTGTATGATCGTGTTATTATGAAAAATGAAATCAAGATGAAGGATGATAATTTGATGCCACAAAATATTCTTCCCACAAATGCAAATAGAATTTTAGGTCTAGATAATACGGTAAATATTGTCAATTTGTAAAAGGGAGAAAGAAAAACCTTTGAAACAGTGATGATATTATTTTTCACATGAAAGATAATTTTAAGGAAAAAAAGATATGAAGTCTAAGTGAGTGAATCTAGCAATGTTGCGATGTAATGAACTATTCTATATTAATTGATACCGAATAAAATGTAAAAACAACTATTGTTGTGGGAGCTACGGAGTTGGTGTATTATGATGCTACGGAGATGTTGTAATCTAAAGATTCATTGTGGAGGTTTGTTGGGATTCAATGCTAGTAGCATTAGTGTTCCCTCTTGACCAAAGTGCTAATGAGGTGGTTATCTACTAGTTCCTTGAAGGTTTCCATAATGCAATTCACATTAACTTTGTCATGTGTATACAAACACAATGAGATGTTTTGTGACTTCTTTGGAAAAGTTCACCTGTACTTTATTCTTGAGCATTAAGGAAAAGAAAAAATATTGATGCAATAAAGGTTATTAGCTCTCATATACTTGTATCTTGTCATCTTCGGAGATGAAATTTTATTCTAAAAAGGAGTTTGGAATGGATAAAAATGGTTGAATATAATCTTTAAGTGTTTAGAAAAAAATCATTCATGACATGGAAAACAAATATTTGAGGCTCATGCATTCATGCAAAAGTAAACTTCTAAAATGAATCCTCTAAAATGACACAGTGTATATGAAATGAAATGAAGCATACAATATCCATATAATTTCTAAATATGACAAAAATTGTTTGTTTATAAAGGTAAATGTATGGATTTCACCTAACTAACGAGTCTTATGAATTAAGTAGCCATTCAAAATCATTGTATTATTTCTTGTTTCTACTAGTGCATATGCAGTAATATCTTTTACTTGTTGATGTGAATTATAAACCCAAATAATTTAGTGGACTAATCGACTATATTGATAAGAAATATAGAGACACATGGAGAACATGATGAGAAAAGCTGATCTAGAGGCCACCGAGCATATCAAAGAATAAATTTTAAAATTAACTAGTGGTTCCTTCCAGAGGTTTGTTTCATGGTGTTCCATACATACTTATGTCACCCACAAGTTTCACTTCCATATTATGCTATGATATTAGTAGAAAGGTTGGAAACATACAACTCTTTTGTTTGATGTACACATGGTGAAGACCTAATTCGATAGTCTAAAAACCACTATGTATTTGCATTCTTGTAAGTTTATATACTCGAATTACATTTTTTAACAGAATGGATATAGAAAATGTGATTCTTATACATCATAAAAACAAATCATCTCCATAGTTTAGAAGCATAGAGGATTATTAACCAAACATGGACATGCTACACTACAATGATTGTAGTCTTTATTTTTCCTTTCAATAATGAATGCCTAAATAACAAGAAATGCTCCCATTAACACAAAATGATAAGGAAAAGAAAAGATGCAAAACATATATTGAAAGAATATAAGTTTGATAATGGCATCTTACTATAAATTTCCCAAAAAAATTCCTAAGTTACATTATTTTGTTGTAGGAAAAAATCGATGTAATCTAAGAAAATTACATTCAATATATTATTTACTATAGTTAGGCTACTAGAAGTAGCATATGATGTGTATCCATCGGAGGACATGAATGTAAAAATATATAAATTAAGGCAATGGAAAATTAAATAATTCTAGGATTAGGAGGTCACGATGGTCATCATATTCCCTTCAACAAAGCTAGATTCGACCGGAGTGGTCCAAAACAATCAAATGTTATCTATTGAGTCATGAGCCCCTACCACAACTTTCACTTACATTATTTTTTCCTTTATATCTCCCCTTTACAAAATATTATTTTATACAAATGTGATTTAGTCTTTATCAACCTTTTCATTTTTGGTTTCTAGTATGATTTGTCTCATCTTAAGGGTAAATAAGCCCAGACACCATCTTATAAGAAGTCACCTACATTTGATATTCTTATAGCTACTTATAAATAGGATAATTATTTTGTTTTAAATAGCATGGAATCATTTTTATACATTCAAGATTATTCATATTTTTTAAACATATGAAAATATATTCTCCGTCATGTTAGATAATTGGACAACCTACTGTCTCACCTCGAACTATAATAAAAAATGTTCGAAATTGGATAGTTTTGAAAGTGTGTAAGCTCATGATTGAGTATTTTTATGTGCCACATCATCACACTCCTTTTATATATTTAAATTTTACTACCCATACATATGAACCACTCGATTTATCTTTTACTACATCTTTATAAATTCTAGTAAAGGACATGAGTAAGGTCACTAATATAAATATGGTAGGCACAAAGGTCTTATGCACGCTTCTTCACTCAAAATAGATAGAGATTTTGTGACACTACTTCCTCTCTAATTGCCATGATAACATGCTACTACCTCCCAACAACTATGGTAATAGTACAAACCAGAATAAGCATAGTAAAAACCAACATTTTTATCAACTAATAGAGGAATCGACACGAGAAGATTCAGTTAAGAGTATGGACACCAAATACTAGAACCTATAATGAACATTAGCTTTTATCTTTAAACATTAGATGAAACCACCCATATCACCTATCTATTCATGCCACAACAAGAAATCTACACCTACATCCATTTAACTTTGTTGCTCTCTATATTATGATATAATTTACATGAAAAACCACAATAGTTGTCTATAAATATATTTTTGTATACTTTTGCACCCATTGTTTGATTGGTAAAAGAAATATGCTATAGATTTCCTTTTGAATACTCTAATTTGTTAATTAAAAACTTAATTTAAACCTTAACCCTTTCTATGATGTTGCTGAGAAATTTATTTTATGAAATAATCAACTAATTCTTTTAATAATACCCTTTTATGATATTATGGCATAGGGTCCCTTTGGTATCGAAAACTTACAAAACAAAGGATATCACTCTTAAATTAGGCTTAGTGATATTTAAGTATATACTTTGTGATATAACTATTGAATTGATTATCTAAATTCAAGATTTTGTGATTCATATTGTTTAGAAAAACAAAAATTGTAAATCACATTGACAAATATCTAGTCTACGTGTTTTGAACTACCCAATGTGGTTCATTACCGGGATTAGTACGAATGTGCAATATTATAAGGTCAATACTCTTTTAGTATTATGGGATATATGGAAAATTTATTTTTACTTACAGATGTTTTGTTGGTTTTTTGAATTGTCTATACCAATTAAATTTATTTTCTATTCAAATATCAAGAATTTTACGACCAACTCAACCTCATGAAAAGTACTCATAAGGTAACCTACGGTAGTTGTGAGAAACATCAACCGGGTTCAAATCTTGTTAGCAAATTTTGTGGCACTAGGAAAACAATTATATTAGGAAATTTGTAATTTTATTTATAAAAATTTCGTATTTCGAGGCTCTGAAGATTTCTTCATTTATCGTTTCTTTAAATGCAATCAAACCATGCTTTTCTTTTAGTTGGAGCTCATATTGGTGATATTGCAATTTGGGAAATGGCATTGAGTGAAAAGTTAACTCACAAGTCATTGAAATATTGGGCTTCCCTTGAAATTTCTGATAACAAGACCAAGTATAAATATCACTTTTGATTTTTTATTTTAAGTGATTTAGGTGAATAAACATCTTTCACACTTTATTTTCACCACACCAATTCTTTTCTATAAGGCCGATCTTAGCATCATAGAGTTTTTGGATGACTAAAACTCATTTTCCATTATATGTGTTTAGGGGGCTCTTTCAAAATAATTAGTTTTTCAATTAATAGGTGTATTTGGATCCCGAGATGGAGCCTTTTTTTTTTGGAATGTAAATTTTCTTTCTTCAATTTTAGGTGTTCATATCTCACTACTACATAAGAGGGAAGTTTGAGATGTTTTTTAAGAAAAAAATTAATATTTCGTCTTAAACACTTGACCTATGGTATACAAAAAAAACCATGACCTCATAGGTATTTAATATTAAATTACTTAAAAAATTTCCATGTCATCTTGCATATCATGCCACTAGATATAGAGATTTGAGGTGGGAGGTGATTTTAAAATGCATGCCATTTTTTTCAAAGCCTCTAGAGTTAATGAGCTAAAACCATGGATCATTCATTTATGCTATGCCTTGCAAAATTTTCGTCTTCAAATGTAATAGCCATGGTTAAAAATACATGTAAAATATATAGTAACCACGATTGATGTGACATGAATTCCAAGCTAAACATTGGAAAAACTGTTGAAAGGCATTTGAAAGGCACAGGGAATTAATTGGAATTTTGTTATGAAAATAATGGAAATTAAGGAGAAAAAGGAAGGTGAGTCACGGAGTTGCACGTGAGGAGTAAAATGAAGGAAAATAATGGAAAATGAAGAAAATAGAGGCCTCATTAATAAAAAGGCTTATGAGATTAGTGGGTGAGCTTTTGCTCACACTTATGGAGCTCTCAGAGTAGAAACTAATTGGAGACAAGGAAATATTGGGGCTAAGGGTATAGCCGCTCCTTGCCATCACATGCTCGCGAGTAAGCCTCCAAAGAGGTCAAAAATTAGTCCTCCCTCGGGGAAAATGGTCACCAAGGGTTTGGTTACTTCCTGGGGATGTCGATGCATTGTAAGGTTTGTTTATCATGTTTCAGTGGTTCCACTTCATTAAGGTCATCTAGGAGGTTGAATATCATATTAGTATCCTATCTTCAAATGTTTGCAGGTTGGTTGGTTACTTGGGTAGATGTGGGAAGAAGGCATCACAGTGGTATCATAGCATGGTTCAACCCTTGGACTAGATGGGCGGTGTTGGTCATGTTTTTCTAACAGTTTTTTATGTGTTTATCATAACTAGGGTCGTGTGCTTGTTGCATCTGTGTTGTGTTGGACATGGTGGCGGTGGTGTCTCTGTGGAAGTGTTGATGAGTGATATTTCCAACATGTTGTCATGAGTGTGTAGTGGTTATGTGTTATTCTTGCTTATGTGAGCTTTTTTTCCTTGCACGCTTCTTACATGTTATTATATGTTGTGTATGCATTTCTCGTTTATGCTAGGTCACATATTAAGTATTCCATGCTTGTGTGTTGTCCATGTATGCTTGCTTGTGTAGGTATATATGTGGGACATACATTGGTCATTCATGATTGGTTATACATGTCAAGTGGGTGCATATGGTCAAATTTACATTGAGTCTGATTGAGGTTGTTGTGCATAAGGTAATTTTATACAATTAGGTCATCATGATGATATTGGTATATTATGATGATAATGTGTTGGCTAAGATAGAGCAAGAGAGATACGAGACCATCAAGGTGGTGCAACATTGGACCTCGAAATAGAAAATCATCATACAAGTTTGCATGCTTGGTGTGTAGGTATGTGATCCATAGTTGTTTTAAGAATTATGGTTACTTATATGTTTGTCATTATATATTATGGTTAGAAACATGATAAATACTAGTTGATAAATGTAGTTATATGCATTTACATGGTTATGAGTATTCCTTTTAATTCTATTCATGCTATGGTTACATACATTATAGATGCTATTTGATTAGTGTGGTTATATGTACATGTGTCGGATAGTCATGAATGATAACAACTTGTGGTGGTATGTATTGCTATTGTTGTTTTATGTTAGATAAATTATATCTTGTTGATGAGCATGTTATGGGTTAAATTGTTGTTATTTTATGATAGTTAGCTTGATGATTAGGTTACCTATTGTCATTACATGTTAGGGAATTGATGGTTAGGGTTATGAAATTCGGTATGAGTCGACCTAATTATGATAATGTATTTACTAATCTAGGCTGAATGTGATTTTTGGTATTGTTATGGATTAATGACAATTGTTTGTGACTTTATGATGTGAATATGTTATCTAGCTATTTTTATGTATATCATGACCTTATTTATGTTTGATTTGATGTGTTGTGAAGTGATATCATGCTAATCTAGATTGATTTTACTGGAACAATATAGCCTTCCTTGAGATACATTAAGGTATGAATATGCTTATGTCATCTACTTTGTACTTGAATGTTTGATTATGTCATCTATTTGGTGTTTGAGTGTTGAGGTCTATTATGTCATATTTACTATTGAATTTTTGATTAATCACATGTTATGAGCATGTTTCTGTAAGATTGCATGATGTAATGATCTTGTTTTAAGATGATTTTACTAGTATGCGTTGAGACAATTGATATGTACTTGAGTGTAAATGTGTGCTAGTTGTAGTACTATGATTTTGATTTTTGGTTTATTATGACATGTTTTTAGACTTGATAAATGTTGATTCCAAATTATTATATATGTTGGATTGATATTTGGGACATGTATTTGAAATGTGTGTGTTAGGATTCTGAGGCAACGTCGTTGGCCCAACAAGGTAAAATGACTTAACTTGTTGTTATGTTTATTTATGCACTAAAAATTATGTGTTTCTGACAGTATGATGTGAGGATTTCATGGAAAAGAGAGTTTCCATGAAATATTGAAGAAGACTTAGGTTTAGCTTTCTTTTGGAAGTGTTGGGAAGCTATGGGGATTGAGTCATGGTGTTGCTAAGTCTTGTGCTTTCGACCATTTATGATTTGTTGCACTTGATTTGGAGTCTTGATTGCATCTAGTGCATGGCCATGCATAATTTGTTTGTAGTGTTGTATTGTTATTGGTTTTGTGGTTTCTTCTTGTTTGTTTCTTATTTCTTACTTTTTGTTTGAGAGTCTTGAGAATTAGTTAGGAGAGAGGAAAGTTAATGGAGCTTGTGAAGATAGATATAGAGCCAACGGTGTAATGAAAGACTTATATGAATCTCGGTGCATGAGTAAGCACATCGAAGGTGAGAATATGAGATTCGGTTGCCTTTGGTTGAGTCCATTATGATAAATGGATAGTGGAAGTTCATACATAAGAAAAGAAATGTAAATGGTAAAGTAAATGGATTTGAGGCTTCATATAGCTTGGCTATGCTTGGAATTGTTGCTCTTAACATTATGCATGTTGTGCAAAAAGGAAGTTCTCTTAACCTAGACCTTATGATATATGGTAATCACGTTGTAATCATAATTATTATTATCATTATATATGTATATATGCATGCATGTATGTCGCTATATGATGATATCATTATTGATTTATGCTAATGATTATATATATGTATATATGTATGTATGTATGTCATTCTACGACATGATCATGATTGTTTTTTATACTAACGATAATATATATGTATGCCTGTATGTGTATATGTCACTATATGATGGGGTGTTCAAGGATCATTCTAGTGGATGAATGATTTCTTATGTAGGTGAATGGAATGAAGAGGTTATTGGTCTTATGAGGAAACAAGTGGGAAGAGTAACTGCGACGGATCTATGAGGTAGGTATCATGTGTACATGAATTGATATTATGTATGCTTGCTATGCCTATGTATGTATGTTATGGATAGATAATGTTGGGGTACATCGATAAAGTGAAATTAGTGTGATTTGCAGCATACTAGGATAAGTATGGAGAAATGGTGCTTTGTGTGGGGTTAGTGTGTGGTATATGGATTTGCGGTGATGTTTATTGTGTATATATGTGATGCATGATGTATATTAGGTGATTGTACCTATGGTGATGCGCGGTTATTAACATATTTAGTGTTGTGTACATATGATGTTGCATGTCTGTGTATATGAGTGTTGTGTATATTGCATATACGTACGTATAGATGGTGCTATGTACATGTTGGATACTCGGTGTTGTGTACGTATCATACTATATGCATGTTGGTGATCTAGGTGGATATTGGTGGCAACCCACCTATTCCATTTGAACTTCAACCATCAGTTCTTTCAATTTTTTGGTTTCGACCACAGCTTACTATTTTTAGTAGTTTTTGATTGAACTAGGCATTTTGAGGCCCTAACGAGCGTTTTTGGGAAAACGAGAACAACATGGGCCCATGGACCAATTTCCTCACACCAAAAGATTTTCTCCTTGGATAGATCTTTCTAACAAGGTATGATGTGCTTCAAGCAGATCATATTCCAAAGTTACATACCGAAGAGAAGTTGAAACACCAATTTACCCAAACGGGGCCCATAGTTTTGGCTTCATCTCCTACGGACTGAGTTTTGGATATTTAGGGTTTTGCATTGTTTCTCAACAATAAATAAGCTGCTGAGTCACATTTACAACATAGTTTAGAACGTATACATCTCTTCTGAGGAGATAAGCTACCATTGCCCTAGCTAGTTTATTTCCTTTATACGTAAAAATGTTGGAGTTATTTTTGTACGTTAATGAAATGAAGTATTATTTCCTTGCATCTTTGTGTTTATGTCTAATTATGTATTTTATTGCATTCTGCTTAAATCGAGATCAGTTGGATATGTGTTTGTTTCTATGCATATACTCTTTGTGCGCATATTTGGATATGTGGTGTTGTGTACATATGGTGCTATGCACATGTTGTATATGTAAGTCCTATGTACATATGGTGTTGTGTGCATGTTATGCATATGGTGCTATGTAAATACGAATTGTTGTGTATGCTTTATGCATGGCATTTTTCATGTGAATGTGGTGTTGTGTACATGTTTTACAAGTGGTGTTATGTACGCAATTGGTGTGATGTACATAGTATGTGTAGTGTTGTGTACATGTCGTGTCGTGTACATGTCGTGAATGTGGTGTTGTGTACATGTGGTATTTGTGTACATGTTGTGTACATGTGGTGTGATGTTCATTTGGCATTGTGTACATGTTGTGCGGTGGTTCCATATACATTTTGAGTTTGTGCACATGTTGTGTATAGGTGGTACTATGTAAATGTGCATATGGTACTAGCATACATGTGGTATTTTGTGCATGTCGGACATGTTGTGTTGTGAGCATGTGGTACTATGCATGTGCATGATGTAGTCATGGTATCATGACATATGTATTCATTTTGTTGCAATTTGTGTATGTATAAGTGTTGTGTCTTATTGTACACGAGGTGTATGTATGTGTTGTGTGCAATGTAGGTGTATGTGTATGTATTTGTATGCAATGTAGGTGTATGTATTGTATTGTATTGTACACTAGATGTGTGTGTATGTTTTGTGTTGCGTGTTACCTTGGTGTGGGTGTATGTATTGTGCGTGTTATATGCCTTGTGTGGGTGTAATATTTATAAAATAGGAAAAACGGGGGAATATAGAAGACATGCACAATTCCAGCTACGGTAAAATTGGAATTAAACATGTAGAAGTTTGAAAAAATGCAGGAAATACATAAAAACATCATACATATGGGCGATGTTAGCTCCGTAATTTTGGATTGATTGAGATACAAATTGACAAGGGTAACATCAAACCAAGCTTTAGAGCTCTAGGATCTAGCCCTCCTAGTCTCGAGAGAGGATCTCTCAATATGTTTGTAAGGATATGGCTTCATGCTTTTAAGAGGTTGATTTTAGGCTAGTTATTAAGTGAAAGTTTGTTTAATTGTTTTGGTTGGGTATGATACTTTGATAGATTTTAGATAGGAAACATGGAATATTGTTAGAAGTCATTGGGCAATGGAGTCTAACAAGGTCTATATGAGTTCATCAATGGTTTAGAAAATTTGCGGGCAAGTTTACTTGGTTGGTGAATCTTTTAAAGTTATGATGGATTTATGAAATGGACATAAAAATTGAAGACAGAAAACTAATAAAAGACTCATGAGAATCCTCTATATACTTGTAAGCTGGGGAGTTAGAAAATTGGTAATAACAACAAGAAATCAAAAAACTGCTAAGCAAACCTAATACATTTGATTTCGGACTAAAAACGGATAATTAACCAAAACAAACATTCGGATAAAACACGAGAAAATTAAAGAAACATCCCAACTTCAGGGCTTTTATCATCTAGAAATAGAAACATTTAGAATATACAAGTAACTATAACCATAGAAAGAGAAAAACTCTAAAATCCAAAGTTATAGCTATCAGACTTCTTAAAACAATTTACGTAAGTAAGGGAAAAGAGCATGATTTTAAACATAATTCTTTGACAAACTTAGACAAAGGTTTGCTTTAAAGAGATGATTCCAAGAACATAATATTTCAATGGAAACAATATACGGGGCTAACCATAAATCATAATTGATGTTAGTAGATCTAATATGTTCAAGGAATGGATGAGCTAAGAACTTGTTAGAGAGAAATAAATGATTTCTTTCTATTGTATCTAGGAAAGAAGAAAACATTAAGGTAGTGAAGGAAAAATAGATTTAAGGTTACCGTGAAACATTTCTTAATCTTAATTCTTTGTCCTCTTGCAACACTTAGCAAGATATGACTTATAATGGAAAACTAGAAAACATAAAAAAAGAAAACTTCACCATCAACCAAACCTATGGATCCTGCCAAACAATATTTCTCCGTAGCCAAGCAAATCAGATCATGCATGAGTTCCAAGACATCAATTTCTCTTCAAGAGCTTCAAAGGACTATGTATTATTCCAACATCAGTCATCAAAATCCCACATTTACAATGAGTTCCAGTGTAGTATTTATACTGAAAATGAGGAGGTGGAACTATTTTTTAGGGTTCAAATGTCATTTAAGACAGATTAAATATGTTCCTGACCTTGATAACCATGCAAGGCATAAGCTAGGAACATTTTTAGATACCTCTCTGTTTTAATAACTTTGTCTTTACTTTCTAAGGATAAAATAGGTGAAAAGATTGAGTTTAAGGCTTTATCATTATCTTTTACAATAACTGTCCTGAAAATTTAAAATATCTTCTTTAGTGTAATAACTGCCAATTTTCCCTTTGCAACAGAAAGTAGGCCAAAGGTGTCAGTTTGATATATTAATGGAATAACTGCTCCTTTTTTATGTATCTGAGGCTACTTTAGCCTAAGTCTTCTTGATTTAATTATGAAACTACTCTTTAGGCCCTTTAGCCTTGATCTACTCTTTAATTAATATTCCTTACTATCTATGCGCTGTCATTGTTTAAACAAATTGTTATATTTCTTTATCTTTTGACCTTATCCTTGGCTTTTATCCTTAATCTTTATTTTAAGCCTTTATCTCTGTTTCCATTTAACAACTGTTTTATTCATTAATCCTTTATGCCTTTAAAACCTTTATCAGCCTTTAATCCTCTATTTTAAGGCTCTAATTTCACCTTAAGCCTTTATAATCATCTTTTGTTGACTTTTGCCACTTTCAGACTTCTTCAAAACTTTGATTCATCTGTCTTTAACTTCGTTTTAATTTTTAATCTGCCAATTGAGCTTTTAATCTTCTTTCTGCCTCCTTTGGTCTTTGACTTTACTGATTCTTTTCTATTTCTTTGTGCAGGGTTTCCCTTTGGTGCGATGGAGGGTTTTTTGTTTCAATCAGTGGTTAAGAAACATTGATTAAAACCTTTGAATTAAAAACCCCATCCCTTTTTGTTTCAGGCTCTCAGATCGTCATCCTGAGGCCTCAATATTTACCTCGACTGTGGGATGGCCCCTTGGGCTTGAGGCGCCATCAAACCTACATATAAAACATAAAACGTTATAAAATCCTGCGAATTTAGGGTATAACTACTTTTTAGAGGTTTAAAGGAGGCAAAAGGAGCAGTGAGGCAGAAGGAGAATGCATGGAAAGGATTCATGGTGGAACAGTGAAGAAAGTCGTTTTGAAAATGGATTTATGGCGCGGAATGGGCATAAGTGGTTTTGGGAATACCACTAATGGTTTTCATGCAGCGTTCAGGAGGTTAGTGGTATTAGCCTGAAAGAACGCAATACCATACATTTATCTCCACGTGTCCCTCATGAAACCACCATTTTCGCGTTGATTTGGGTTGTTAAACCTCGACACCAAAGTCCATGTGAAAATGAATTTGAGCCGTTAGATCTAGGGGTGGTAGATCGACAGCTATAGGGGAGTGTGATGGTGGAAAGGTGCTTGGCGGAAGGAAAAGGTGGAGGACAGGTGGCAGGAATGGATTGGATGATGGGAAGAAAGTGGAAGGTGGGCTAGTGGGGGTGTTATTAGTGGGATTCACGTGGACCATTGGATCCGAGGTGATCCATGGTTGGGATTTGTTTGGAGGGTGAATGAATGGATTACGGTTGGGTGGATGGAGAATGAGGGGGGACGAACTACCACTGTTGGATCTAGGCCTAGGGCCTTTGATCAATGATGAATATTGTTCGAGGAAAAGGTGAAGCGGGGTAAGGGAAAAAAGGGAAGGGGGCTAGGAAAATAGGCGGGGAGATGTGGTCCTGTGGGGGGGAAAGGACCAGGGCTGGGATGAGAGGAGCTTAGGGATAGCGGATGGTTGGGGAGCGGAAAGGGAAGGAAAAGATGCAAGATGGCCATTGGATCTTGAAGATCCAAAGCGGGGAATGCCCCAATAAAAACAAGGGAGCGGGGAAAAGAAATAGGAAAAGGGGGCTAGAAAGACAGGCCTAGGAAAGGGTCCTATGACGAAAAGGAGGACTTGGGACAAATGTCGGAAAAAGGGGCCGAGGTTTTTAGCGGGTGGTTATACCCTTGGGTCATGTGGAGAAGAGGGGCTGGGGCTTAAACTAAACAAAGGGGCTTAAAGCCTTATGTGTTTAATATGAGTAGAGAAAGGCCCAAAGAAGGTTTTTTAAGCTTTTTTAAAGGCTTCCGATAAGTAAAATAGGGATTTTATTTTATTTTTTAACCAAAAAGGAGTTTTTATGGTTTAAAAAGGGTTTTTTAGCGAAATGAAGGGTAAATGAGAAGGAGAAAGAGGGGATTTTCAGAAGAAATGGAGTTTTTATAAAAAGAAAGAGGTCCTTTTGAAGGGGAAAATGAATATTGAGATAGGAGTAAATGAGTGAAAATTAGTAGAGGAGATGGAGATAAAAATAGGAAAAAAAGGGTGAAATGGGGGTAGTTGTGAAGATGAGACGGGGAAATCAAATGATGAGAATAGGGCCTTCGAAAACAGTTTTTCTTTGGAAACAACAGGATTAATTGGAGGATTTAAGTGAAGATATTCAGTGAATTGATAGACTTAGGATAATGAAGGCTGTGAGATTTCTAGAACTCACAATTTCTCTGCAAATATTGTTTCTAGAAATCTGAGATTGTCAACTTAGTCATCTTTGGATAAAGTCAAATTTATGGATGACTAATAGTGGCTCCACTTGGGGAGGATAGTTATCCTTTTAGGTGTCCATAACCTCAAAAAATAATCTTTGAGTTTTAGCAGACTAGTGCCTTATCCATTGGGCTGGATTTCTTTGTTTTCTTGCTGCTCTTTCTTTTGAAAAAGACATTTTTTTGATAGTCTGCAATATATAATCTCTTCAAACAGCACCTCTTCCTACCCAATCTTACTTGTCTTAGCATTTTTTCTTCTTCCTTTGAGTGCATTTGAACTACCAAACTCTTTGACATTCTATTTTTGAAAACAGAAATAAAATATCTAATCCTATCCTTTTTTCTTCCAAGAGTTCAGATTAAACTGTTGAACTCTTTATTTCTGTACCTAACTATCTATCTGTCAAGATTAGGCTTTTGACAGATTTTATTCTCTATTTCTAAGACAAAAAATTTAAACACAGTCAAATTAGGATTAGATTGTCTGATTTGCTATGGTGTCTATGGCTGTATGTACAAGCTGCACATAGACTTTATTTTCAGAAAATTTAAAACAAAACTGTGAAGGCTTAACATCTAAAAATTATAGACATCCTTCTATTATTTTTCCAGATCTGGTTTTGATCTATTTAGAGCTATATTTTTCATTTTCTTGGTTTAGATTTTGAGCTTGTTAGAACCATTTATTTTATATCCTAATCTATTCTACTGATAAGTCAAGTCTGAAATAATCTTATCAATCAGTACTTCTACTAACTTATCAACATAAATTTAAAGTATGTTCAGCCATGATTATGCTATATGACTGAACAATATATCATTTTTTTAATCAACAGTGGCACTTAGATTTTCTCACTTTCAGAAAATTCTCTTTTTGAGTATGGGGCTGTACCTCTTTTAAATCTGCCCTCCTTTTCTCCTTTTCTATTTTTTTTTAATTTTTCTTTTTCAAATTTAAAAAGAAATGTTATATACAATGGCAAAGTTTTGAAACTGATATTCTTGGCAGAAATAGTGTTTGAGCATCCTTCCATTGACAGGACCTCCAAACATTTCAATTCCATCAAGTTCCTTAAAAAAGAAAGCATTGTTTCCTCTCACTGAATCAATGATATAGGGGCCTTTCCACATATTTTCAAACTTACCATGCTTCCTTTCTCTTCCCTTCTAGAATCCCACTTTAGAACTATATTTCCAACTTGGAAATCATTTTCTTTAGTCCTTCTGTCAAATATTTTCTTGATGTTCTCTTGGACTATTTGTGTTCTTTTGTACACTTCCTCTCTTCACTGCTGTAAATGAATGGTTTGATTGATCCTTCTCTGCATATCATTTTCTTCATCTTGTACTTCTTGAAGAAGTTTCCTGACTGGGACTCCTAAGGATGTTGGGAAGACTGCATCCATACCATAAACTAGCTGATAGGGAGACATATTTATTGACTTTTTGGTGGTTAATCTATCATCCATAAAGCATGAATAAGCTTAGTATGCCATGATTTCTGATTCTGCTCCAACAGTTTTTTGATAATATTTACAAGGCTTTTGTTGGAGGATTCAGCTAATCCATTCCCTTGGGGATAGTAGGAAGTAGAATGACCCAATGTGATATGATATTTATAGCAGAAGTCAACCATTTTTTTAGACTTGAAAGAAGCAGCATTATCTGTGATAATTTTTCTAGGACAACCAAATTTGGATAGTATGTTAGTTTCAAGAAACTTGATAATGATAGAGTCAGTAGCATTCCTAGAAGGTATGGCTTCTATCCACTTGGTGAAATAATCAGTGGCAGTGAGGATCCACTTATGTTAGGCTAAATAAGATGGGTGAATTTCCCCAATAAAGTCCAAGCCCCATTGTTGAAAGGGAGCCTTAACATTGATGGGATGTAAGGGTAAAGGTAGGAGTTTTCTCTTGCCATCAAAAATTTGACACTTATGGTAGGACATGACTAACTTATGGGTGTCTGGGAAAAGGTTGGGCCAATAGTATCCAGACCTGAGGATCTTGTTTTTTGTGGTCTTCCAGTTAATATGTCCTCAACATTCTCCCTCATGTAGCTCATGCATGATTTTTCCTGCATCAATCTCAAGTAAACATTTAAGTAAAATCCCCATAGCATTTTTCCAATACAAAACTCCATCTAATATAAAATAATTTAAAGCCTTCTGTTTGAAAAATCTAGCTTTTGTTTTTGACAAAGAAGGAGGAGCATTCAGATAAAGAAACACATATATGATGTCAGCATACCAAGGAGAGTTCATGAATGGTGCTGTGCATTCTTCTATCTCTTCCAAAATATCAACCATGTTCATATCTAAAGCTTGGAAGTTTGACTCAGCCATGATTTTTGCAAGTCCTTGTCCTTTAATCAATTTAGTGGGTCTGATTTCAAAATCATATTCTAAAATGGTAGCAATCCATTTTCCCCTTTTACCATCAGGGGCTTTGATTAAGTATATCTTTGACAACCGTGTTTGGGATAAAGGCTATGATATGTGAATGTAAAATATAAACTCCAAAATCCTTCAAAGCTTTGATTAAGGCAAAGGATTGTTTCTCCATAATGTTATACTTTAGAGGGGCATCCCTTAAGGCTTTGCTGAAGAAAGCTATGGGCTTCTCTTGCCCCATGATGTTCTTTTGCAACAATACTGCTGCTACAGTATGTTCAGAGGCAAAGGAAAAAATTTAAAAGTTCTTGGTGAAGTCAGGGCTGATTAAGACTGGTGTTTGTGTGAGTGCTTGTTTTACCAGCTCAAAATATTGTTTCGCTTCCATATTCCACTTCACTCCTAATTCCTTTTTCAACATATTCGTGATATTTCTTAGGAGCTCAACAAGGTTAGGGATGAACCTTCTTAGGAAGTTAATCTTTCCAATGAAAGATTGTAGCTCTTTAATATTCCTAGGATGGCTGATTTGTAAGATGCTTTCTATTCTTTTGGGATCTATCTTGATTCCTTCCTTAAAGATGATGTGACCTAAGAGTTTTCCTTCCTGAAGGCCAAACAAATTTTTCCTAGGATTTAGAGAGAGGCCATAATTTCTACAATTTTTTAAGACTTTTCTCAAGTGAGCTAAGTGCTCCTCATCAGTCTTAGAGTAGATAGTGATGTCATCAAGGTATATGACTATGAAGGAACCTATGTCTTTTGAAAAATCTATGTCCATTTCCCTTTGGAAAGTAGCCCCTGAATTCATTAAACCGAATGGCATTTTAACATACATGAACGTACCCCAAGGTGTAGTGAAAGCAGTTTTAAGTTGGTCACTTGGAAAGACTAGTACTTGGTTATAACTCGAGAAGCCATCTAGTAATGAGATTAATTGTGAACCAACTACCTTTTGGAGTATGTGATCCATTTTAGGCAAGGGGTAATTGCCTTTGAAGGAGGCTTTGTTCAAATTTCTGAATTCAATACAAATCCTAATTTCCCCAGTCTTCTTCCTAACTGACACAAGGTTGGACACCCATTCTAAGTATCGGACAGGGACTATGATCCCGACATCGTACATATTTTTTATTTCTTTCTCTGCTGAAGGTAACAAGAGGGGGTTTATTCTTCTCAACTTTTGTTTAAATGGTTTCTGATTTTCTTTGAGAGGAATTTTATGTTGGATGATTTTGGTGTCATAGGATTTCAAGTCTTCCTACCCCCAAGCAAACAAATCTTTAAATTCTCTAAACAGATCAATGTATTTCTATTTTGTGTGAGATGGGGGAGTTTTGGACAGCTTGATTATTATGGGCTCTTTCATCCCTCCAATGTTACACTCTTCTACATTTGTTTCTGTGGGTTCCATCTTGGGCTTTTTAGCTACATCATTAAAATCAAACAACTCTTCTAGTGGTGTAAGGCCTCTTAGCAAGGAGTCATATTTGTATTGCAGAATATCAAGTTCTCTTTAATTTGATTTATCAAATACTTCCACAATACAAGGGTTTTAAAGGTGGTTTATATCATCATTAAAGGGAAGCTCTGTTTTGGGAGTTTCTTTTTCAGCAGAATTATTTCTTTCAAATCTCAAACTCTGTTTTGTGCTTGAAAAGTCATTTCTAGATTGCAGAAAATCATCTATTTGTTCATCATTGTCAAACACTTACTAAGGGTTCAAGTTGTCCGATATAGTAGGCTTGTTCTTTATTTTTATGAGGCATTGATTATTGTCATAAGGTAAAGAGAAATTGTTGGCAGCAAAGGAAAGCTCATTGGCAAGGCAGTTTTGGGCCCTAGGGATGAAAGTAAGCTCATATTTCTCAAAGGTTTTGAGAAGTTCTAGGGTAGTATTTCTATATTCCCTTAACCTAGGGTTCTTAGCTGAATATTATCCCTTAATTTGATTGATGATTAGTTCATAATCTCCTTGGATGAATATTTTCTTGGCTTTGAGATTTTTAAGTAAGTATAGACCAATAAGGAGAGCCTCATACTATGCAACATTATTGGTGCATTGAAAATCTAACCTATAGGAATGACCTTCATTTGTGTTGTGGATCCAAACACCAGCCCCTGATCTAGCCTTACCATAAGAACCATCAAAGCTCATATGCCAAAGGGTGTCAATTTCAGTTTTGTCAATGTTCTGTACTTCAAGGCTGCTAGAGTTTTGGGAGTCATTTTCTTGATTAGAGAGCTGGTTTCATTGTTCTAGGGGACTTAGTTCTCTTTCATTGTCATTCACTTTTTCACTTATGTAATTTTCATTGTACAGGATGAAGGAGTTGAGGTCTGAGTGAATGGAATAAACTGGTGTGTTATTTGGCCTATCTATGTTACTCACCATGTATTTCATGTGGGATTCCTGGTACAATCTTCTTGTTTGATTGAAGAATGGGATGGTGGCATAGGTAATATCCATTTGAAGGCTGCCCTGGATTTTGGGCCCCCATGATATAGATAAAATCATGCCATACTTTGGGGGGATGTCAGCCACAACTATATCCATGACTAGACTCTTAGCGGGGTTTTGTGCTAGATTGACACACAGATCCTTGATTAGGCCCAGACACTTAACCCTACTGGAATAAAAAGAATACAAGTCTTTGTAGGGCTTTGTGATTTCCAGGCCCAATCTCTCCATCACAACCTTTTTCATGAGATTGTGTGAGGCACCGGAGTCTAGCATAACATTATGAAGAATTTTTTCATGTATGTTTAGACTGACATAGAAAGGAGGGACTGCTCCTTCTTGATATCTTCCTTCTACTTCAGGACCAAAAAACAGTTCTGGTTTATCATCAATTAAGTTCAAGGTATCAGTATCCTTGCCTATGTTTAACACTTTGAGAATCTGGGATCTTTATACCTCTTGGGTTACCAATTTAGTGAGGGTTATAGTGATATTGATTTTGGCAATCTCCCCCTCAAAAATGAAAGGCGCAGGTATCTTTATTGCATTTACATCAGTTTTATCAGCCATGAACTTTTCTACATTTTTAATTTGTTGATTCTGATTTGATGGTTGGGATGGTAAGGTTTTTTCAGGGACACTATTTGAAGTACTAGGGCAGCTTGAATCATTACTAGGTTGGCTAGTCTTTTGCTTGTTTAGTTCAGTTTTTTTAGCTGTAGTTTTTGTGATTTCTGTTGTATTTTTAGGAATAGGTTCAGAGGTTTTTCTAACAGCAGTGTTTGGATGATCTGCTTAGGAACATATTGACTCTTCTTGCTCCTAAGGTTATATTGCCTATGGACTTCCATTATGGCATTCTTAAATCCTAATCTATAGTCTTCGGAATCTTCATATGATTTCTCATTTGGTTTTGAAGAAAACATCCTTTGTTATTCTTCAGTAAGGAATGTGTTATCATCATCATCCGAACCTATGACATTTACACAGTCTTCTTCCAACTGCTCAGGCTCTCTTTCTTCTTCATCTACATAGTTGTCTTGGAAAGGGGGTCTGATTTGTTGCTCACTCTCTCTTTGTTTGATTTGAGGTTTATTTCTCCCAAAGTTTTGATTTTGATTCTGGGATGGGTTTCTATTTTGAGGAGGTGTTAGGTTTTCTCTAGATTGATCTCTTTCATATATTCTCATCCTCTTCATCATATCCTCCATCATCCTTTCCATTTTTGAGTCATATGTGGAAGTTGCAGCTTCATCCCTAAATGATACCCTCTTCTCAGTCTTCATTCTATCTCTCTTCTCAATCAGATTTGCTTCTACACTAAGAGCTCCCTACTGCATGTATTCTAAATTTAAGGGGTCCCTTTCTCTTAGCTGATAGGCCATTTCTAGATCAAATCCTTCAGGGAATTTGGCCAAAGCTGAGCCTTGTAGTGGTTTTAAATTTTGGGGTAGTGTGTTATAAACACTATTAAATATAGTGCAATAATTTTGAACACTTTCCCCAGTGTTTCTCTTGAGGTTGTTGTAATATGAAAGTATTTGGATAGGGTTCTTCCTAACTTCCCATTTGTTTATGAATGTTTGAAGTAAAGAAAGGAGATCATTTATACTATTAGGAGTTAAACCCTTAAACCATTTTCTTGTTTCTCCCCTGAAACTTTGAGCAAACAATCTAAGTTTAATGGTTTCATCATCTATCTCATTTCTATCAAAATAGTCATTCATCTTGTCCACATGTTGTAAAGAAGTAGTAGAACTATTAGAATCATATAATGGAATTTTGGACTGATAGTCCCGTGGCAAATTTTCTAAAGGTAAAGGAAGGACTAGAGGAGCATACCATGTTGCCATGATAGGAGGTTGTGCAAAAAATGGGGGGTTTACAAGTGGAGGGTTTATGAAAGGAGGGGGAGGATGGAATGGAGTAGTTTGAAAAGTGGGTGCATCGATAACAGAAGTAATTGGACCAAAAAGAGACTATTGAGCAGATCTAGGATGAGAGAAACCAAAGTTATGAATTAAATGTAGATCAAGTGGAGTGGTTTCTCTGTTATCAATATGTTCACCACTATGTTGGGGTGAGTGTGGAGGCTAAAAGTCTATCTGATCTATATCACTAAGTGGCTTAGTTCTAGATGGGTTTCTTATGAATGGTAAGTCAAATTCTGTATCTTGCAGAGCTGAGAGATTTTCAGGAACAAAATTAGCTCTATGAATTGGTCTGACAATAGTTGAAGTCCTGAATTTAGGATATTTCCTAAGGATACTTTCTAGATTATCAACTATCTGAGAAGGTTTTGTGTCTGGGTGTGATCTGGTATAGATCCTTCGTGAAGCCAGATATCTTTATTCACACAAGGCATAACTAGGCCTTAAAAACCGTTTAGGACTGTTTTGACACAATCCTAGAACAACCTATGGGACTAGTGGAATGAGGAAGGCCTACTGGAGGCTAGTGGAGTTGCCAGGTGGAAATTTTTAGCTTTTCTAAGGTAAAATGTTTTATGGTCCACCACCAATTTCTTGATAAAAAATCAATCTTGGGAGTACTTTTGGCTTTTCAGTTTCTTAATGTAGCCTTAAAGTCAATGAGTATCCCCTGACTAAGTCATTATCTTGATAGGATGATGAAGTAATTAGTTTCTACTCTAGCTATGGTTTGGTTTTTAAATCAAACTAGGGATGTATATGAGTCTATAAGAGTTTGTCAGGCTACTATGAACTTAGGGTCCCATTGTGATCTCCACTATGTTAGCTCCCCATAATTTTCTAGATATATTGAGATACAAATTGACAAGGCAAACGTCAAACCAAGCTTTAGAGCTCTAGGATCTAGCCCTCCTAGTCTCAGATAGGGATCTCTCAATATGTTTGTAAGGATATATCTTGATGCTTTTAAGAGGTTGATTTTAGGCTAGTTATTAAGTGCAAGTTTGTTTGATTGTTTTTGGTTGGGTATGATACTGTGATATATTTTAGATAGGAAACATGGAATATTGTTAAGTCATTGGGAAATGGAGTCTAACAAGGTCCAGATGAGTTCATAAATGGTTTAAGAACATTTGCAGGGAAAGTTTACTTGGTTGGTGGTTCTTTTAAGGTTATGATGGATTTATGGAATGGAAATAAAGATTGAGAACAAAAAACTAATAAAGGGCTGAAACAGAATCCTTTATATACTTGTAAACTGAGGGAGTTAGAAAATTGATAAGAACAACAAGAGAATCAAAGACATAAGAAGAACCTAGTACATTTGATTTCAGACTAAAAACAGATAATTAACCAAGACAAACATTCAGATAAAACATAGAAAATTAAGAAACTTATCCAACTTCCAGGGCTTTTATCATCTAGAGCAGAAACATTTAAGATATAAAAGTAACTATAACCATAGAAAGAAATAAAACTCTAAAATCCAAAGTTACAGTGATAAGGCTTCCTTAAAACAATTTCAGCTAAGTAAAGGCAAAGAGCATGATTTTAAACAGAATTCTTTAAAAAACTTAGACAAAGCTGCTTTAAAGAGATGATTCCAAGAGAAAAATATTTAAATGGCAACAATATGCAGGGCTAACCATAAATCATAATTGATGCTGACTGATCTAAATTTTTCAAGGAATGGATGAGCTAAGAACTTGTTAGAGAGCAATAAATGATTTCTCTAATGTATCTAAGTAGAAGAAAACATTAAGGCAGTGAAGGACAAATAGATTTAAGGTGCCATTAGAAACATTTATTAATATAAATTCTTTGTCCTACTGCAACATAAGAAGATGGAAAACATAATGGAAAACTAGAAAACATAAACAAAAGAAAAATTCACCACCAACCAAAGCCTATGGATCCTGCAAACAATCCTTCTCCATCAACAAGCAAATCAGATCATGCATGAGTTCCAAGACATCAATTTCTCTTCAAGAGCTTCAAAGGACTGTGTATTATTCCAGCATCAGTCATCAAAATCCCACATTTACAATGAGTTCCAGTGCAATATTTATACTACAAATTAGGAGGTGGAACTATTTTTTAGGGTTCAAATGTCATTTATGACAGAGTAAATACATTCCTGACCTTGATAACCATGCAAGGCATAACATAGGAACATCTGTAGATACCGCTCTGTTTTAATAACTCTATCTTTACTTTCTAAGGATAAAACAGGTGAAAATATTGACTAAGGCTTTATCATTATCTTTACAATAACTGTCTTGATAGTTTAAAATATCTTCTTTAGTGTAGTAACTGCCAATTTTCTCTTTGCGACAGAAATTAGGCCAAAGGTGTCAGTTTGATATATTAAGGGAATAAAAGCTCCTTTTTTATGTATACGAGGTTGCTTTAGCCTAAGTCTTCTTGATTTAATTATGAAACTGCTCTTTAGGCCCTTTAGCCTTGATCTGTTCTTAATTAATACTCCTTACTATCTATGCTTTGTCACTGTTTAAATAATTTGTTATATTTATTTATCTTTTGACGTTATCCTTGGCTTTTATCCTTAATCTTTGTTTTAAGCCTTTATCTCTGCTTCCATTTAACAACTGTTTTATTCATTAATCCTTTATGCCTTTAAAACCTTGATCAAGCTTTAATCTTTTGTTTTAAGGCTTTGATTTCGCCTTAAGGCTTTATAATCATCTTTTGCTGACTTTTGCCACTTTTGTACTTCTTCAAACCTTTGATTCATCTGTCTTTAACTACGTTTTCTTCTTTAATCTGCCAATTAAGATTTTAATCTTTTGTCTGCCTCCTTTGGTCTTCGAATTTACTAATTATTATTTTTTTCTTTGTATAGGGTTTCCCTTTGGTGCGCTGGAGGGTTTTGTGTTTCAATCAGTGGCTATGAAACACTGATAAAAACCTTTGAATTAAAAACCCCATCCCTTTTTGTTTCAGGCTCTCGGATCGTCATCCTGATGCCTCAATATTTACCTCGACTGTGGTATAGCCCCTTGGGCTTGGTGTGCCATCAAACCTGCATATAAAACATAAAATGTTATAAAATCCTACGAATTTAGGGTATAACTGTTTTGTAGAGATTTAAAGGAGGCAGAAGGAGCAGTGAGGTAGAAGGAGAATGTGTGGAAAGGTTTCATGGTGGAACAGTGAAGAAACCGGTTTTGAAAATGGATCTATGGCGCGGAATGGGGATAGGTGGTTTTGAGAATACCACTAATGGTTTTCACGCAACATTCAGATGGTTAGTAGTATTCACCCGAACAAACGCGATACCATACATTTATCGCCACATGTACCTCATGAAACCACTGTTTTTGCGTTGATTTGGGTCATTAAACCCTGACACCAAAGTTCGCGTGAAAATGAATTGGAGCTGTTAGATCTAGGGGTGGTAGATCTACAGCTACAGGGGAGCGTGATGGTGGAAAGGTGCTTGGCGGAAGGCAAAGGTGGAGGACAGGTGGAAGGAATGGATTCGATGACGGGAAGAAACTGGAAGGTGGGCCAATGGGGCTGTTATCAGTGGGATTCACATGGACCGTTGGATCTGAGGTGATCCATGGTTGGGATTTGTTTAGAGGTTCAATTAATGTATTACAGTTGGGTGGATGGAGGATGAGGGGGGAAGAACGACCACTATTGGATCTAGGCCTAGGGCCTTTGATCAACAACAAATATTGTTTGAGGAAAAGGTGAAGTAGGGTAAGGGAAAAAGGGAAGGGGGCTAGGAGAATAGGTGGGGAGATGCGGTCCAGTGGGGGGAAAAGGACCAGGGCTGGGATGAGAGGAGCTTAGGGACAGCGGATGGTTGGGGCACAAAAAGGGAAGGCAGAGATGCAAGATGGCCGTTGGATCTGGAAGATCCACGTTGGGGAATGCCCCAATAAAACAACGGAGCAGGGAAAAGAAAAAGGAAAAGGGGGCTAGAAAGATAGCCTTAGGAAGGGGTCTTGTGGGGAAAAGGAGGACCGTGGGTGAATGTCGGAAAAAGGGGCCGAGGTTTTTAGCAGGTGTTTATACCCTTGGGTCATGTGGAGAAGAGGGGCTGGGGCTTAAACCAAACAAAGGGGCTTAAAGCCTTATGTGTTTAATATGAGAGGAAAAAGGCCTAAAGAAGGCTTTTTAATAATTTTTAAACGCTTCCGATAGGTAAAAATAGGGGTTTTTGTTTTTAACCAAAAAGAGTTTTTATGGTTTAAAAAGGGTTTTTTAGAAGGTTTTTTAGGGAAATGAAGGGTAAATGAGAAGGGGAAAGAGGGGATTTTTAGAGGAAATAGAGTTTTTATAAAAAGAATGAAGGGTAAAATGACTGTTGGGATAGGAGTAAATGAGTGAAAATTGGCAGAGGAGATGGAGATTAAAATAGGTAAAAATGGGTGAAATGGGGGCAGTTGTGAAGATGAGATGCAAAAATGAAATGATGAGAAAAGAGCCTTAGAAAACAGTTTTTCTTTGGAAACAACAGGATTACTTGGAGGATTTAAGTGAAGATATTCAATGAATTGATAGACTTAGGATAATGAAGGCTGTGAGATTTCTAGAACTCACAATTTCTCTGCAAATATTGTTTCTAGAAATCTGAGATTGTCAACTTAGTCATCTTTGGATAAAGTCAAAATTATGGATGACTAACAGGAAAAAAAAAACTGAACCGTATCATTAAGGATCAACAACAAGGTAAGTACACAGTGCTCCAAAAGGAATGCACTCAAGCCACAAGATGGTTGAAATACAGTAAATAAAACTAGCACTGGAAATGTTGTGTTGCTACTGTTGCTGTTGCTGGAAACTTTTGCTACTATGAAAAAGCACCATGTTTGGGAGTGTTAACACTAGAAAATCATACAACAGAAGATGACATTAATTAATGTCAAGCCTAAGGATTTACAGGGCAAGAACACATTATGGAATCAAGAAGTATTTAAAATCTCTAAGGTTTTGAGAAAATCAGATTTGAACTAGTCTTAAATGCTAAAATGCACGCTTAATCCTTCAAGAAGAGCGCCTTTTGCGTGTATTTTTGCCCGATAAGTGCACATTCTTGGAAATGGAAAAAATTTTCTTTCCGAGACCACACAAAGCAAAGGATAGTTACTCCTTATATGAAGTCACCAAAGGACTTCCACAAGTGC
The DNA here is from genome assembly GCA_034641835.2 of Pinus albicaulis. NCBI lineage: Eukaryota > Viridiplantae > Streptophyta > Pinopsida > Pinales > Pinaceae > Pinus > Pinus albicaulis. The sequence goes on along the minus strand of JAXQQM020080031.1, from coordinate 131,383 downwards.
CTCCTTAGACACTATGTGAGCACACAAAGGAATATTTGGAGCACACAATGGAATCATACCTCTCCCTTGGGTCACCATCCATCATGCACCAAGGGAGGGAAGGAGGATTTGAAACTCCCCTATATAAAGGCACCAAGAGATGAAGAATGGGTGATCACATTGTTATGCAGGCGAAAGTTTCCCAAGCAACACTAGCAGTGTGTGACCGGGAGCTACAGCTGAAGAGGACTCGATCATTGGCCACCCAACAATCCTAGTCCACCACGGAAAAGAGAGAGGGAGACTGCATCAGAGGGAGAGTTTGGAAGGCAACATCCTTGCATCGAGACCTAGATCCATTACCTAGGGGCCCTTTGGCAAGTGGGTAAAATTTCTTCTCCATTTGAAACGTTTATTAATAAGAAGAGGCCTTTGAGCCATCATTGGTATTATTATCGTTTTGACTCTGTTGAATAGCTTATGTATACTTGTGTTTTAGTTTTAGTTTTCTTTGAGCATACATTTTCATACTTTTTCCATTGAATTGTGTGGTGCTTGAGATCCACCACTTTCTGCCTGTTACCAATATTTTAAAGGGTGGCCCACACTCTTTAAATTGGTGTGATTTCGTACACCCGTGCGACAACTCCACCAAAACAGGATTTGCGACTCCACTGACGTGTTCCAATTTTATGTGGTTGTGCCATATTTTACAAGAGACCCTTTGTCTATGCTGGAGTGGAGCTAACAGTCCTCTGATCCATCTTACAGTCCCTAGATTCACTGGAGTGACAGACTGAAGAAGGCAGCTCCTAATATTTTTTACTTGTAGGATTTTTGCGTGCAGTTTTTCCTCATAGATGCACAAGGTGCATGTTCAGCTTTGACCTGAGTGCAGGAAGACGCACCTATCAAGGCTCTTTGCGTGCAAATGTCAGAATGAGATTTTTCTACCTATATTCTACATTTTTCTGCTTGTAGTGTGATGGGAAGCTCCTAATGTATCTGCCAGCACTTTTGTTGATACCCCACAGCTTCTGAGAATATTTTTGCTGCTTTCTGTAGGCATAGAGTTAGTTTCTCTTTAAGTTGGTTTTCTGCAAAAAAAATCACATAGTTTAAGTAGGGAGAAAATTACCCATTACATTCCGAACAATTTATGTTTTGCAAAAAATTTGGTATTCACACTTAGATTAACTAGTCCAAGTAAGTAGCCCGAGACCACACATGCATAAGCTAGTGTAGAAATTGTTTAGCTTAATTCAATTTTTGCATTTAGGAAATTGTGGGACTAGGATTGAATCGCCGATTAGAGAAAGTAATCTTTGCTGTCTTTGCACTGTTTGATGATCCTAGGCAAGCATATGAACGCTCTATTTTTACGTTCGCCATCTCCCTTTAGTTAGTCACATAGATCAACTAGGAAGATTTGAAAGAAGCCCATTATCCGCACACGTTTTCCATTATGAGCCAGGAACAAGATAACGTAGCTTAACTATGGGATTTTTGTAAAGGATCACCGATATCCAAATGTTCAAACTATGAGCTTGTTCACCTTATGCTCACACACACTCACCCACTAAGAAAAGAAAACCACCTAAAACTAACTTAAACAAACTCACTAAATTCTCCCCATAGGGGCCACTAAATAATTTATAGATTAAGTTAGGATCAAGGGGGTATGCATCCAATAAGCCACCTTGATCACACTTCATATTGAAACATAGAAGTTATGTATTTAGGGAGCTTCAAAATCCACTTATTAGCCCACGGAAAAGAAAAGCTGAGCGTGGCAGAGACCCGATTCAGAGGGGGTTAGGCTTAGGTGTAGTGCTGCGGTATTAGCTGGGGCTACCTGACCCGACTGATACTCAATACTGTTAGCTAACTACCAAGAAGACAAAGACTTGAATTCTCACGTGGGATGGTGGTTCTTAGTGTCCAAAAACCGCAGCATATTTTACCCTATAAGTGATGGTGTAGGCAAGCACCAGACCCTCTACCCTTACCTTGGTGGATTCTCTTCGGTTGACTGGGGGCGTCGCCAGCTCTTACGGGATGTTGTGCCAGCACTCGCAAGAAATATTCTCAAGGCCCAGTTAATTTTTAGTGTGTGAGGGCGGATAGGTCTTCTAGGATTTTGAGTATCAAGCGCCAAACAAACAAAAACCATCTTTTTTCTTGATTGATCACATATATTAAGTTAAATGGAAAATCATTTTATTTTCGCTTTGTTTTATGTATGTGGTCATAATTTTTCTTTGACCTAGACTCTATCCCCTCAAATTTTTCCAAAACCTAACCTGGTCGACACCCAAACAGTCCCAACGGAACCTCGTCAATCCAGGCATCTTTTTGACCTCCCCCCAATACAGGGAGGGGTTCCAGGTTTTTCGCCATTTAGGAGTCAAAGACAAAACGCCACAACCATCACTGGTTCATCCTTCATTGGAGCAACCATAGTTGGGAACCCTAGTCGGTCTCCTGACACCACACCGCACACCACTCCCCCCTCGACCCCTACGGGGCACAGGAGTGCGTCCCATTCGGGAAGCCAGCTGAACACACATCAGGGTACATCATAGACTAACCGTTGTTCTAACCAGAACTTCATGTCTTCAGAAATTGCCATGGCATCAACCTCCCAATCACCCTTCTTAACTGCATTGAATCTACTCGATTTAACCAAGCTCACAAATGACCCCATCGCACATGATCCTTCATGGCCTTCCATGCACACGAAGCTCCCTTCGGATATACCAAAGTTTGAAGGCAAGCAAGCGGAAGACCTAGCTAATCATGTAATGACCTTTCACCTGTGGTGCTCATCGAATAATATCATCGACAACACTATTATATTAAGGCTATTTCAAGGCACTCTTATAGGAGTACCCGTGAAATGGTATGTGGAGCAACCTCTTGCTTCACATGGAACCTTTAGTGCCCTCGCTACCACATTCCTCACTTATTTTTAGATACCCATTCACCATGATTCAGGAATGGAGTTACTGACTCATTTTAGACAAACCCCCCCTGTCCATATCTCTGACCATCTTCATGAATGGAGGAAGCGTTGCAGTTTATGCAAAGTTAAACTCGACAATCGGGTCCTCTTAGATTTATTCTTGAAAACTCTGACGGTGGATATTTCAAAGGATGTGGCGTAGCAATACCCCACATTTGAAGAGGATGCAATCAGTAAAGCCCAAAAGCTTGAACTGATTTATACGCAGTCAAGATAAATTTACAATATCCTGCCTAACGCCCCACATCTGCAAACTTATCAAGAATTGCAAGGCGTGTCGAACTCTGCATACAGACTAATTGGGTCAATGACCCAAGGGTACCTAGGTAGCAGTAGTCACAATCCCATTTACGCAAATAATTCTACCCATAACTGACTCAACCTAGATTTCAAAGTGATCACATGCCTCATCAAGATTTTACTAGTAGGGCGCATGCGTATCACCAAGGAGGACCCTATCCTCTAGCTGAGGGGACCCAGTATGTAGAAAGAAACACTGACAGAAGAGCCCCCCCCCCATGGCCAGGTGCAAACAAGGGAAAACGTTATGCTCAGTCCCAAGCACACGAAATACCTACGCAAACCAATGCATAGGTGAATTTTGGGTAGCCGTCCCAAAATCAACCACACCAGTACAACCAAGAGAACTACCCTCCTAACATGGTTAATAAAAAATAAAAAAACAAGCCCAAAGGGAACCCTGGACAAGAGGTCAACAACCAATAGCGCCCACCGCGATCCCAGGCTGGAGGTAACTCCAACCGAAATCAAAACCAGGAGCCAAGCAATGCCCAACGGTAAGGCAAAAGGCCACCTCTTTGAACAAACCATTCTTGTTCAATATGTGGTGAGTACAGGCACTATACTCACCACTTTCCAGATCTCCCTAAGCTAAAAAAGCTTCAGAGTAACCGAGGACAAGGAGGATCTTCCTAGGAACCCATTGTTATGCAAGAACCTCCCCCCCACCAAGGGACGGTCAGCACTCAGGAACAAAATCCAGACGATTCCGGTAAAAGCAGCCATGAAATTTACATGACTGGGAAAGAAATGTTTTTCCAAACATGGAATCGCAATTACAACACCCCACCAGACTCCACTACGTCAGGGGCTAGTACTACTACACTGAATACACCTTTGACCATTTCAATGATGCCCATAGAACCATTGCCAAAGATGGAAAAGGGACTTAATAGGCGAGCAGGTAACTACTCCAAAGCGGAACATAATTATAGCATCGTGGACTATTTAGCTCAATTAGCTGTTGCTATGTCTGCGTTGGAAGTAATACAGTTGTCCCCAAAGCAACGAAAAGCCCTACTTTCTCCATTAGGCACTATCGACCCTGCTGATACGCGCATGATGGATTTTGACTTAGAAAAAGCCACCCCTAGGCTCCCTTTTATGGTCACCTTCAAAATACTAGTGTCGGTCTAGAATATTACTATTCACCAATGTGTCATAGATGAGGGTGCATTGACATGCATCATGTCAAAAAATGTTTGGTAGAAGTTGGGTTCTCCCGAACTAAAACCCTCGGTCATAATGCTCAGAGCATACGACGGTCGTCCCTCGACTCCCGTCAGCCTCTACCAAAACGTACCGATCTATTTAGCCAGTAAGATGATCCACATAGACATTGAAGTCTTGGATGCTCACTTGGATTAAAATATACTCCTTGGGTGGAGTTATATGTACGCCATAGCCTCCTTCGTCTTCCGCATTATGATGTTCCCCCACGAGGATCGCATCATTATTGTCGACCAACTGACGCACAACGAGAAACATCCCCTAACCAACATGGATGTATTTCTACCCTATATGTAGATGTAGCCGTAGATGTTATTTCAAAGTACCAATAATATGGCCCTAGCCAATTCAAACCGTCGTCCGTCCTAGGGTCATTCCTAGGAGATCCTCCTATTATCCCTGAGGTATCACCCGACGCCACAGGGGCCTCGGTGTGCATGATGTCCACATCAAGCAGCGAGGTCAGTCAGGACATAGAATCAAGTAGTAAAAACACTGAGGCATCGGCCATAGAAACCTCTCTAGCCTACGCCACCTCCCAAACCCCTTTCCTCAACCCTCCAGCTGGCTTCGTCTCCCAGCAAGTTTTGGCAACACTGGTGTTAACCAACATATCATTGGAATTCCTAGTTTGGTACCTCATTCCCCCTTCTAGAATAGGAGCCACCAACGTTACTGCTGGAAGGTTAAATCCCCTCAGTCCCAAGGAGCCCCAACCAATGCAAGAAATGGTCAAGACCGCCCCCGCAAAGGAATTTCCCATTGCGAAACCGGTTATCACGACCAAGAAAACTGAAAACAGAGGAAATAAGATGGTGACCCCCACCATTCAAAGGGAATCACTAGTCTGTGCCATATGCGATGTTATAGGCCATCCTACCCACATATTCCTGGAGCTGGAAAAGTTAAAACCACTCCTTGGCTACGAAGAAAACATCTCGACGCCGCGTTCTCATAAAAAGGAACCTACCTCAAAAGGTAAAGGAAAACCGTTGCGTACCAATCATGCATGTGCTCTATATGACAACAATGGGCACTATACCCACCATTGTCTATAGTTACCATGGTATAGGGACACCTTACACGCGATCGAGCAATCCTATCAAGAGGATCCCTCCATTAATTTTGTCAACGACGAGCTTTGCACCATCCTATACTTACAAGAGGAACATAGGATTGTAGAATGGCTCCCGGTAATTCCCATTATATGTTGTATGCTATGTGATTAATGTGGCCACTGCCTCAAATAGTGCACAACCTTGGAACTCATTCACATATGGTATCCAATCGAAAGTTTTTACTACGTGGGGCTACGAGAAGTGAAATTCACATGCTTGTTATGTGCCGACAACCACCTTTTGGAGGATTTTTACTACATACCTCGCTTCCAGCTAACCCTTGCTAGCCTTTGCTTAGCCATAGTTCGCCTTTCCTAAGAAGAAGATATGGATGCCGAGTCCACAGGTAGCTCCATGACCCAAGCAGATGAGATGAGAAGATCTATCATGTTCTTGAAAGCCAAAAAATGGCCTAGCAGGGAACCCCTAGTTACCCCCAATGACACTTTGCAGCAACAACCAACGTGTACATTATGAAAAAAGATGGACCATGTATTCGTCCATTGCCCTGATTTGGCAGCCTTTCAACGCTGGTTCCCCATCAGACCTCGAACTGAAGTGGACGGAACTTTCATATAAAGGATATTCTGCCTGATATGTTAGGGTAATGATTACGAGTGACATTTTACTTATGCCTCACAGATTTGTCGCACTATTGACATGATTAATGCCATAGAGAAGAGACAAGATGACCTCTGAGAATGGCATAAAAAGTACATTGCCGGGTTAATGTCCCCACCCCTAAAATGGTGTATCAAGCCTGATAAGACAACACACCACCAAAGAGTAACCCCAGCCAAGCCTAGGATAGAATGCAGCCTATGTAATCTAAACGACCACCGATTCAACCAATGCAGAGAACTCAAGCCCCTAGAAAACAGTCTCCACATAGTCTCTTCTCTCCCTTAGAAACTTCTCTCCAATCAAGAGAAGATCACATGCACTTATTTCTGAATTTTCTCACACTTTCATCATACGTTTAAGTGTATACATCTCCCCAAGCTAAGAGCGGCATGAGCTGCATTAAGTCTACACTCCACTAAAGAGGAACACAAGTCTAAGCCAACGATATGGAAATGGAGACAGAAGACAACCTCATCTACGTCTGACCCTTTCCAAGTACCCACATTAGGAAAAATGAGTAGCATAGAATCACACACTATCTACTCCATTGGCTCAGTAACACCATGCACCATTTGCACTAGCCCAAATCATGAGCCAGAGATGTGCCCACTGATGGAAACATTTAGGCACCTTTGTGGTAGGCACAATTTCCACCTTTTGGAAATCGACTATCCTAGTGGGGAACCTAACTTTGAGCCCATACATAATCCCATTGCTGAGATTCTTTCCCCACCAAATGCCGATGATACAAACCACCATATATGATTTGTACCGCTCATATTGGTGATATGATTACTTCCTCAACCTCGTCCTAGGATTTCCATCATAGTCCTGTTACAAAAAAACAAGGTACCTTGTGCTTTTGCTTTGATTTCTACAAGATCCCAAACCTACATGGTGCCATCGAACTCCTTGATGACACCCAGCCTCTAAAACAATACTTAGTACAACTAGATCTAGTTGACAAAAGTCGACAACAATCGCTGCAACACAATGAGGCCCATAAGAAAAGGGTGAAAGCATCATTCGACCACCACATCAACCCTTGCTCATTTACCGAGGGAGAATTAGTCCTCTGCTATGATGTCGTAAAAGAGGTGTTAGGGCCAGGAAAGTTCAAAACCTTTTGGAAAGGTTCCTACGTCATCAAACAATGCCTCCGACAGGGCGAATACATCTTGATGGAACCGGATGGGACATGTCTCAAAAACCCCGTCAACGACCTTTACCTCAAGAATTTTCACCCATAAGGGCAACAACGACCCTTCCCTAGAGTGAAAGTACACAAAACCCAATCACCAAAATGTTTTTGACCCAAAGACTTATGTAAAAAACACACTCAAAGTGCCAACATGGATCACCAAAATGAACCATATTTTGGATTTGTTGATGGAGCATCATGATGGTCTCAAAAATTAGCTACAGCCATCTGGGTCATCTACCACCCCGATCAATCACCACTGTGTTAAAACAACATGTGCATCGGATCAGCAACAAACAATCAAGAAAAATATGCAATCATCATCGGACGTATGTGCGAGGCCCTACATCAGGGCATCTGCCATATGCATCTCGACCTTGATTCCCAGTTATCAGTATTGCAATTGAACCAAACATTTGAGACACACACTTGTTTAGAAAGTATTTGCGTGCCAAAAGTTTAAGCAGACAATGTTATTACATTACATTTTCACATGTATCAAGGAATCAAAAACAAACTGCTGATCGCATAGCTAACAATATCTTACAATGATGTATCTCGAATAAAACATCATCGATAAAAAACAAAAACATAGATATCCATCATCATAACACAAAATATATAAACCGAAATAAATAGCACACCATGTAGAGCCGCAAAATGATCTGTCATATATATGTATATAAAGATGTGTATCTAAGTACAAAAAATAGTATCGTTGGCTCACTGGCCAGCCTGAAGTTACAAAAGTCATAAAAAATAAGGGAAGCATCCTCATAATGGGTGCTTTCCCTATGTACAAAAGTACTCTTGGGGGGTGCCCCCTCAAGAGGAGCACCTAGACCCACCACTGCTCCTGGTGCCACCACCGGAGCTGCTTTCACCACTGTGATCGTTACCTGACGTAGAATGGGCTGATAATCCCTCTCACAGGCCATCACTGTCTCTAACCAAACCTCCTCGAAGTCATCCATAAAACCTTGAGCAGGCATACCCTAGGTCAAGCGGTCCACTCGACCCCGGAAGTCCTCAAGAGTGGTCACCTGAGCCATAATTACTGCAATGCGCGCCTCATCTGCATATGCACAAGCTCGCTCGGCTGTAATATCTACTACAACCAAGCTGCTGCCCTCACCAGAAGGGCCAACACCATCTCCGTCAGGTCCACCAGCACCACCACCCGGTCCACCTCCACCACCTCCTCCCTGACCACCTCGAGGTCGAAGTGGAGGTTCGTGCCCCAACAGTCAGGCCACAGGGCGACCTACCTCACTAACATCTGCACGAGTAACCAAAATAATGTCAGTGTCAAGAAAAAAACACATAAGTACATAAATACTCGAACAAATGTAGAAAAATATAACACATACCTGCAGATCCCCAAACATAACCGAAAGAGAGACCCATGTCTGGGTCACCCCGAAAGTCCATCCCCACATATGGGTATGGCAAGAACATCTGTGGGTTGGCCTCAAAATAGGCCTCTGTCGTGTTGTTCCAATAATGACCCACCATGCCACCACCGCCTTGCGGCATCACCAGAGCCCACCTCCTCATGCAAGGCTCTTGTGGCCCCCCAATAGGCACCGCCACCACCGGCCTCAGCAGCACCACCCTCTTGTACATGATGCTGCATAGGATGCTACCATACACAAATGACTTAGATCCACGTTGGACCTTGTTCAACTGTGACACCATGCCATCAAAACAAAAACGAGTGAAATCGAAAAAATTCCTACCCCTCAGTTGGCATAAAAATCCAACCTGCTGGCTAGATGCGTGATGTGGAGGAACCGACCTCGCCAATCACACAATAACTGCCAGAGCACACCACTCTGCCACATCTCTCATTGATGCAATTTTGATGCACCCCTCAGTAAGAGGCGCACCATTGCAATGCCGCCTCCGGAACCAGTCAAGGTTCACTCTCCCAGCAGAGAATAGGTACCTCAGAGCCTCACCCTGAGGCAGTAACCCAGTCACAAAGTAAATATATGTCTCAGGACAGATCACCAGGTCCATCCCAAACAACACAAACATTTTGCACGGCCTGTGCCAATGTTGTATAATGCAACGTAACAAAAGATCTTGTGACCGCAGGAACTCATTCTAAGAAAATTTCAGAAGGCCCCATGTGGCCAACTGACGATGCGCCCCAGCATCAACACCTAGGGCAGTCCAGATCTTGGGCTATTCCTTCTCTCTCCACACCAATCTTCCAGCAACACAGGTACCCATCAATACAGAGAAAAACATCAAAAATAGAAAAAAATCAATTTTTTTCATCATGGCCTTTGCGCACCTATATTTTTCATAGGTGCACCTTTGCATGCAAAAAGGAGGGAACAACGCACCCTCACGCACTTGTCCCTCAGAATCGCATGCAAAGGATGCGCCCTTTTGCTTGGATCGCCCATGCAATCTAGGACAAAAAGTCACTCAGAGGCCGTGCAAACTTAATTTATACAACCCTCGGCACCCTCAAACTGAAGAAATTAAAATGCAGCACATCATGAAAGTTACCTCAGTATAATATCACTGGTCCCTAGTACACGAGTTGACCATAATGACAAGAAAGGCTCTACAAACACCTCTGATCTCCCAAAACTCAGCAAGTACAAATGAATAAGATTAGGGCCATAATCCCATAATTATCACCCTTTTCCTGAAATTTGGAGGTCCATAACAGGAGATCAAAAGGTCCATTCTGCAAACCGTAAGTTGCACCATTATTAGTATGCCATGACGAACAAAAGTGATGCCACACATTGGCTTTCCAAGAAAAACAATTTTTCAACACCGACGGGTATCCCTCTCCCATATTTTTTAAAGCTCCTGTCTTTCAATAATATTTTATGAAAATAATATGCTTTCACTTGAGGTAGTTGTTTTTGCAGGAAGAACCCACAGCCCGCTTACAACACCATCCACTGAAAATCTCAGAGCAGGTATCATTCTACCCCTAGCATGATATATTCCCAGAAAACTTTGCATATCCTAACATCATTTCTCCATCGGAAATAAACCATAGGGTTCTCATACCCGACTGCGTTTATCATCACCTCACTCTGCACATGATAAACGCCTGCGTTGGTTGGTAGAGCCTCCCCTCCATGGCGGTCGTCACCCAAAGTAGACCATATATCACAACACAAGTGACGCCATGGCCATACCATTTCAGTGCATGAAGCACCTCGTGCCCATCCATTCATCATGCATACGGTCAATTTTACTATTCAAACTAAAAATCCCCTTCCCGGATGATCAGGTTGTACAAGAAGATTGAAAGTGCACCTCCGCGCATCACATTTGGCCCACCATATCTCCATAAACACAATCCCATCTGCGACACTTCTTCATCCACTTCTTCAACCTTACACATGATACCAACAAATGGGACCCCCACCCCCAGAAAAACACCATCCTCACAACTTCAGTGAGTGAACCCTTTCATGTTTTGGGGTACCCGTCTCTATGTTTTGTACAAACCAAACCTCATTATTTTATTTTTTTGGTAAGTGTACAAAGACCGTAAACGATGCACTTTTCTGCTTCTCCCTCATATGTCATCTTTTCCCCCATGGCAGTAGTCTCTCATTCCCCTTGGTCAGAGTATTTCACCCCCATGCATGCACCATCCCTACATTCATAGCCGGTTCACACCCGCCCTAGAAGTCCTACTGACTCTAGGGATTTTCCCTTCAGAAATACCTCTGACTGTTGCCAAGTTGCTAAGGTATACCTCAACCTCAGGCTACTGAATCCCCATCATCTGTTTTCTATCACTTCTCACCAATATGCTTATGTTAAACCCATCACATCTAGGTTCCCGACCCCTTAGGTCAGTGACCCAGGGTTCGGTTAAGGCTTCCTTTTTGTTGACATTGACACCTCTTTTCCAAAAAGGAAGTGATACCTTGGATCACCGCTCCCTATGCAAAGCGGTATCCTCGGGTGGCACTGTGGGAGACATCATTGTCCACATATGTCATCGATCCTCCTGACATTCAACTATAGAAAAAGCTTTCATGTCACGATGGTATCGTACCTTATCATTGCACTTTGATCAGATCCGTCGAAGACCCATGCCTCCATAAGCGTCTCTGTCAACAATGCTTACACAGGAAGGTCCCAACTAGTACATATGCATACATTACACAGCTATATTTGATACCAAGTTTACGCATATGGGTACCACATTTCACCTATTTTCAAAGAAAAAATGCCCCTAAGGGTGTCAACAATCGTCGTCAACAACCACTAGCATCACTGCCACAGTAGTGCCACAGACAACACATGTATCTGTCGATTTTGTTTAACTAGCCATAGCGTCACGAGCATGGGACATGCCCGCCTCGTTGAAATTTTGTATATATGTTGTATATTTTATTTTCTTGCAGGGGTTGCTTAGGCTATGGTCATCTCGGAAAAGGTGCAAGGTGTTTTCAATTCCAAGATTCACGCAGGCCTCTCTCTCTCTCTGCGCATGATACATAAAAGAAACTATAATGTATTTTGGCTATACAGTTCTTCCTAGACCTCACACATTAGGGGGAAACTGTTAACACTGGAAAATCATATAGCAGAAGATGACATTAATTAATGTCAAGCCTAAGGATTTACAGGGCAGGAACACATTATGGAATCAAGAAGTATTTCAAATCCCTATGGTTTTGAGAAAATCAGGTTTGAACTAGTCTTAAATGCTAAAATGCACGCTTAATCCTTCGAGAAGAGCACCTTCTACACGCCTTTTTTCCCGATAAGTGCACATTCCTGGAAATGGAAAAATTTCGCTTTCCGGGACCACAAAAGGCAAAGGAAAGCTACTCCTTATATGAAGCCACCTAAGGATAGCCACCAGTGCCTCCTTAGACACTATGTGAGCACACAAAGGAATATTTGGAGCACACAATGGAATCATACCTCTCCCTTGGGTCACCATCCATCATGTACCAAAGGAGAGAAGGAGGATTTGAAACTCCCATATATAAATCCACCAAGAGATGAAGAATGAGTGATCACATTGTTGTACCTCTCCATGCTCCCATCATTGGCCCTGTTGGCCATGCTTTCTCCAAACATCATCTCAACACTGTGAAAAATAGAAAACAGAGACATATGGGTTGACATGTGAAATTTCAAACCATACTCTCTCAATAACAGCCACCGCAGCAATGGCTCTTGCTGCCATACCGCCCCATCATCATACCAATTATGGTGGCCATAATCTCCTAATAGAAGCAAATGCAGTAAGGCCTCCTGTTTCCATCCCTCCTCCTCTTCATGCAAGGTATGGGAGAAAGTCAGCCCATACTATCCCAAGAGTAACCAAAATAGCAATGAATCTTGTTGCAACCTCACATCATCATGCAAGCCATGGAGCAACAACATACTGATTGACATGTATAATGTCACATCAGACCAACATAACCAAGCTCTCTGCTACCACATCATGTGAGTGCCATGAAATGTCCCAAAAAATAACACATCCATTGACATAGGATATGTTATGTGATGGCCAACCCAGCGCAGCCATGCCTTCTACTGCTGCATCACACCAGTAACATGCAATGCATGGATCATACAAATGTGAGATGTTGGGTAGTAACCATACTCACCTAAAAGCAACCTATAGAGCCACGATTCCTATTGCCCCGTGTCATATATCTGTAAGTAGCTCAACAAACACTTGCTCATCATCCTCACTCATTCATCCGACTGTGGGTGATGACTCGCATCATGCTCCAACTTGGTATCCACCCAATGGAGAATACCATCCTCCTCAACCTGATGATCTTTGCACTCCATGATATGTTGAAGTGCATCCTCCTTGAGGTTTCCCACTAGGAACCTCTCATCAATGACCTGATAGAATCCATAAGATTCTGAATATGCTGTAGGAAAAAACTTCTCTTTGAGTTGTGAGGTGCTCATAAAGAAATATCTATCATAATAATGGGAGATGTTATCCATCAAAATATTTCTATCATCTACAATATGCCCATCCAATGCTTGAAGAGTGAAATGGTCATTAGAATGCTCCAAGAATAGTTGGGCCCCCAACTCATCACTGCTCCTCAGTGAAAATGTTGTTGATTTCCATGATGGTGCATCTTCTATCTCATGACCACACACAATGTTCAACCCATAGCCCGACATTGTACTGATTAGGACTATACTTATCCCATCCTCCGAAACTCCACACTTCAACACAAAGTGTTGTGTGTAGCTCAAAAATGAAAAAATGGGATGGCTATACATCTCCTCCTTGAACAGCTCAAGGGTCCTCTGCGCAGTGATATTTTGCTGCTTGAAATCAACAAGGTGCTCTAAACCTTGGTTATGCAATTGCCCTGATGGAATGATCTCACAAATTTCAAGCTGAGGTGCTAAAATAATTTGGGATGGAAATGTTTGAAAACATTGGATCAGTTGAAACTTGGGAACATCTTGCATAACTACAAGAGTTCCTCCAACCGGTGCAATCACTTCTCCAACTACTGGTAATGGTGTTGGTTGCTCCTCTACTTTTGCACCAACGCTGGTATTTTCCTCCTCCTCTTCACGCATGTTGGGCCGCTAGTTTGTCATTATTATTATCACATTTTAACAGCTATTTCATCCATTTCTACCATTCTTTATCACATCATTTATCATGGTTTATCATATAATTCCATTTTATAATTATTTATGCTCTTATGGATAAATATTATTTCTTCTCCTTTATTTTTAATAAATTGATAATTACTATGCATGATTTTACCAATGATGGTTTATTAATAAATTTGTTGTAACATCACTCACCATTTTAGCCTCCAAGATATTTTCCAGATTGCAGATTTTATCTCCAGCTCATCATTAAATATTCCAACTCAGAAATTCATTGGAATAAGAAGTGAGGGTTTTTCATTGGATGGTTTGGGAAAATGAAGAAGAATCTGGAAAATATAAAAGATGGGTTTTGTCTAGAACGGACCGAATTAATTTCATGTGAGATTATTTTTCCCAAATTCGGTTCCTATTAATAGAAACAAAAGGTTCCCTGAAGACGATTTTCTCATATTCTTTGTTGCGGCCGTTTTCCAAATTATCTCAGTTGGAATACCAAATTCAACCTGTTCCTGTTGAATGATTGATGGAAAGATATTTCAGATATGATCTTGTTGATGAATTTTTTGTGAACAATCCAATTTTGTTATGGGAATCATTTTGTAATCATTTCTGTTTTAACTTCTCTCCGCTCTCTGTGTATTTAAATGAAAAAAAGAGATCAAAGAAGGAGATGATTTATATGATTAGAATGGGATTATTAGAGGATTATTATATTAGATATAGATAGGAGGACATAGTAGAAAGCGGGGAATGTAAATCAGACCGTATCATGTATTTTTTCGTGTAATATCTGTCATTTACGCATCATTTGTAATGAACAGAATGTAGTTCTAAAAGACAGATTCGTATTGTAATTGCTACGATGATTAATACATAGTTTGCATTGTTGTTCATTTGATTTTTCTGGAGTAACTAAGCGGTATTCGTTGGCGGCTAACGGCCCAGTCTCTGGTGAATTTCATTTCTATTCTTTGTGCTATACCTTTCCATTTACTGCAAGTATACTATGCTTTTCTGCTTTACAGTGAATTGCTTTCGATGATTTAGATTTCTGCATTTATTCCTCTACGTGCATATTTCCAATTTATTAGTTGTTTGTAAACAAGAATCGGTTTTGATTATTTAAAGTATACTCTGTTATTTCTATTACTTTCCTTCTGTTCAATGGTTTAGATCCAACTGAAAGAGCTCGGTTAATGCTTCAGTGCTCTCGGTTGATTGAATTGAATTAAAGAATGAATCACAGTTTTGGATTATAATTCATAGATGAATTACTTTCTTTAAAGCTTCAGGTTTATGATTGCATCTATATTCAATGATTGGTTTTACCATTACTCTCTAAGTTTATATCTTGCACATATTGTGTACACTATTGAAACAAAAAGACTTATCCAGGTTGATAATTAATGTGAGGCAATTAGGAGTTTTAAAAGACACCTTTTAGCACCCAACATTTTGGTGTCGTTGCTGGGGAGAGTGTTGCCATTTCAAAGAGAGTGATGTATGTTTGATGTTTGTTTGCTGTGAAATAATTAGGTATTAAAAATAGAAGGTAAGAACCTGTGTAACGAGCAAGTAAAGCGCTTGCTCCTCCGCCCTATTTTTAGCAAAATTGCGTAGGAATTGAAGTAGGAATTTTAGAGGTAGAATTTTTGAAAAAAATCTTATAATTCCACTCGAGTGGTGATGTAAGCACCACCCATTTCACTAACCAATTGACAGGAACATTTGAAGGAGGATCCTCAAAGAAACACATGAAGAACATCTTCTATTATGGTAAGAAATGGCTCACATTGCAACTTTTGAATTCCCTATCAAAGATCTAGGAGGAGTGACACAAATGCACATAATTTCCCCATCATCTCTACCAAATTTTCATGTTTTGACAAATGAAGATCTAGATACATTCTTATTTGAGTTTGAAATACTTTGTAGAGGATATGATTATTGTACTAATGATCGAAGGTTGAAAGTGTTTCCTCTTACTTCAAAAGGAGCAGCTCTCCAATGGTTCATGAACCTTGGTGGGAATTGCATCCAAACTTGGGAGGACATGAAGAACGTATTATTGAAGAAGTACCAAGACTATTGCAAGGTCGATGAAGATATTTTCAATATGATACAAGGGGAAGATGAAAGCTTGGAGGACTATGTGGAGTGATTTCGATACAACCTTCAAAAATCAAAGCATAAGTATTTGGAAAAAGAGATATTAAAAAACACTCCTACTCAAAGGAATCAAAGATGAATTTTTAGAACTCTTAAATCTGATAGGAAAAGGCAATGTTTTTCAGTTATCATATGATGATGTTTGTGAATTATGCATAAGGTATTCAAGAGGAATCTCCAAGGCTGGTAAGAATACTAGAGAAGCTTCTTATTTCTTTTCCAAATCTACTACAAGAAGAGGAGACATAAGAGCTGAAACCAATGTTTTATTTGAAAATTTTAAATATGATTTTATTGGCTCTCTAAATTCACAATTGGATGTTTTACAGGTTCAGAAAAATCAAGAAATTGAAGAAGTGTTTTTCCCTCATTGCCAAAAGGAGCATCCCATATATACTCACTCTTCCTTATCTAGGATGGAAGTAGCATATCAAAGAGATGGGGAAGCTGCAACAATGTCAAAACCATGGAAATCGTGGCCTACATGTATGGTTCAAAAAACTTCCCCTCCATTTTCTTACTTGTATAATCCATTATGGAATACTCATGTGTTAGGGAAACAATGCCAATCTTGATATAACCCCCACCAATCTTGTCTACAAGTTTGGCATGGTTCATCTTATGATTGCATGACTACTCTCCCTCATCTTGTAGCACAAACACATCCTCCATATTCTCCACTAGCTCTTCCACAACATCTTGCTTGCCTATCAAAATCATCCACTAAACCCAATCAACTACATCATCAAAATGTTCCATTCCCTACACAATTTCCTGCTCAACTCATTCCACACCCTCACCATAATAAACCAGTACAACATGCTTACAGTGTTTAACTACAAAATTTACCGACCCTTCCCACCCATTCTATCTCACATGCACCATTGGAGAAAACTTATACCGAGATTCAGAATGTATCAAATCCAAAATTTGTACAGGTTATGAAAGAAAATGAGGTTTCTTCTAGCCTGCATCAACAAGCCATTTTTTACACTCAAGAACTTCATGATATGACAGCTATGGGAAATCAAGAAAGTAAGGGATACATTGAATATTGGTTTCACTCCATTTGTTTGCAGCATCACTTCATACTTCAACAATTTTTGGCACCATCTTTTCAAGGGAAGTTGGCTTCTCATACCCTACTATTTATTAACATGCATTTTTCAAATTTGGTTATGTACATACTAGAGGCCTTATTTAAAAAATGGTTCCACTGGAAGTACTCTTATACGTAATCATATTCAATTTTCAAAGAAGAGTAGGTTAGTGTAGAAACTAAATAAATAAGGACATAAACAAATACAATTTTATTTTTATGTAAAAATAATTGTTTTTGTTGCAACACGCTGTGGAAATCAACATCGGTGATAAATATTTTAATTTATTTTTGTATGTAGATGTATTATATTGAAAATAACAGTTCTAAAAGCATTCATATTCATTTTTATCACCAATATGGAAAAATTTCTTGAATATCATATTTTTTTGGCTTGGGAGCTTGATGAAATTTCTGAAAACAGAGTCGGGACAGTCATGTTTTGAGGGACCAAAAGTGAATATTTTAAAAATATGTTTCTATCCTAAGTAGCCCTTGATGTATACTTTCCAACCCAATTTTAATCACTCCATTTGGATTTTAAAGGAAGAAGTTAGAACCAAAACATTGACAGGGCGTCTAGTAGGCAGCTCAGGAACAGAGTTGGGACAGTGAGTTTTTGGAGGCCTAAATGACTATATTTTTAAAACCTATTTCTATCATAAGTATCCCTTTCTGTGTAATTTCCAACCCAATTTGAATCACTCCATTTGGATTTGAAATGAAAAATTTATAACCACAATATTGACAGGGCGCCTAGTAGGCAGCTCAGGAACAGAGCTGGGACAACGTGTTTTTGGAGGCCTAAATGACTATATTTTTAAATCCTATTTCTATGGTATATTATTCTATGAATGTAGTTTAAAAGTAAATTTGAATCACTCTATTTCAATATCGTATGAAAAGATAACCCAAATACTGACTGTCTATCCTAAATTAGCACTCTTAAAACTGTTTTTCTAGCTGTTCATTACAGTATTTGACCCATCAATTCTTCTTGTCATCAAAACCTGTTTATATTGGAGATAAATAAATGAATCTAATTTCATTTCCAATTTTAATCAGCTTAATATATCATCAAACAAAGAATGTATGCTCAAGATATACATTATTGGTATAAGATGGGTAATCGAAAATGACTCCATTATGCAGGTTGTTCTAAGTAAAATTGACATATCATATCATTGAATTTAAAAAAAAACCTATTTCTATTGGTAATATATCTTTGAGGTAGCTCTCATTTGGCTTTTGAATCACTCAAATTGGACGAAAAACAAAGAAGTTATGATTAAAACACTGCAGGTTAGCATGATTGGCCACTGCTCTCCCCCAGGTAATAAATTAATTTTACTTTGTCCATGGATTTGTTTTACAGAGTAACTACTTGTTAGTTTTTTTGCATATTTCTTGGATTAGGGGAGCTCGCTCACCTTTCTTCTCCATGATTTAATTTTTTATTGCAAGTAGAACCTCATTTTTCTTTGCAGGTCTTAGGAGAATAAAGAAGGTCAATTTATGGACGAGTGATTCTTGAAAGAAATTTTAATGAAACAAGGGCATTTCATCCAATTCATTACCTAATAGATTCATAATAGAAAAAATGAAGAATTGATTCCCATTTGAAGATTCATGTTATTGCTGCCAAAACATTTTTCCAAGAGATCATTTCTTTTTCCATTGATAGATTGATATTCCCTTAGGAAATAACATCATAGTTGTTGTAACTTAATTTATTTATTTATATCGTGTTTTTAAATAAAGTGTTGTTTCTTTTCTGATTTCTCTTATGTTTTTGTGTTTCAGGTGTTGCTTCATTCAAATTGTAGTTTCCACTCCATTGGCGATTGAACAATGAGGACCCCACCATACAAGTTTCAGTTGCAGAAGGCAATTATTCGACAGCACCAATTCTGTAAAAAGTTACTTTTTCTTTAGATATGTACATACAATCATTTTTTCTCTATTTTTTTCTATTGTTCTTATTTCTGTATCATCGCTCTTCTGTTGTTTAGAGCAGGAGAGATGATTGTTTTTTTCTCTCTCTGTGTTTTCTCTTGTTGTTCCATATAGGGAGAAACACTTTTTTGTGTGATTTTTCCTTGCTGTTCCATATAGGGAACAACACTTTTTTGTGTGATTTTTTCTTGTTGTTCCATATAGGGAACAACTGTTGTTCCATATAGGGAACAACTGTTGTTCCATATAGGGAACAACATTTTTTTATGTGATTTTTCCTTGCTATTCCATATAGGGAACAACTGTTGTTCTATATAGGGAACAACACTTTTTTGTGTGATTTTTCCTTGCTGTTCCATATAGGGAACAACTACTGTTTCATATAGGGAACAACACTTTTTTGTGTGAATTTTCCTTGCTATTCCATATAGGGAATGACCATTGTTTCATATAGGGAACATCACTTTTTCGTGTGATTTTTCCTTGCTGTTCCATATAGGGAACAACCGTTGTTCCATATAGGGAACAACACTTTTTGAGAGTTTTTGTTGTTCCCTCTTGGGAACAACACTTTTTTGAGTTTTTGTTGTTCCCTCTCTAGAACAACACTTTTTTGCGTTTTTGTTGTTCCCTTTTGGGAACAACACTTTTTGTTGTTTACTGTTCAAACTTTTGAACAACACCTTTTTCTCTTAGTGTGTCTTGCTATTCCCACTTTTGAACAACTGTTGTTCCATCTTTGAAACAACATTTTTGCTTCTTCTAAGTTTTTTGTTTTGTGAATAGTACTTCCTTCTTCTTGTGGGATTATTCCTATCTCATCTCAACCCTATTTTGCTGATTCCGTTTCATGACATGAAGTACAATACTTCTATGAGGACAAGAATTATGGGTTCTATTGAAGCAGGTGAATATCATTCACATTATGATCTTTAACAGGACAACTTCTAGATGAGAGATTATTTTTAAGAAAGGGGACATAGTTATTTATATACTACTTTACTGCATCATTTTCTACTGTACATGATACTGATTGATCATCTTAATACCATGCAGGTTCCACCTTTCCTGCTTATAATCTTCTCTGTCTATAATAAATGAGATCATGCATATATTTTTTCTATTGACATGTTCAACTTCTTCCACCATCCCTACTCTTAAGGAGTACTGAGCCTCCCTCTTTTTATCATAAAACAGTGTAATCACAACAAAATTTTATTGACAGATGGAGGATAGGGGGTCTCATTACGAGCTAGGCTATCATGTTCATAAGGTTGTAACGAAGTGAAATTCCCATTATGGCCATCACACTAGGGTTATGATCCATTGGATAGCCAAAATATCCTTGGAATAGGAGGTCTCATCATGAGCCGGCTTGATCAATTTTGCTACATCCCAGTGAATAGCAGTGTGGTTATCTAGTTACCACGCCAACACACTGATCTCTTCTGTAGAACATCACTGGAACTCTCCATTTATAAATTGAGGATCCTGGCTCATACGGGTTAAAAAGCAACCTTGTCTAGGCTATGGACACCTGCTGGCAGCAGAGGCTCCGCTGATGGTATTGAAGTTATATCTTATCATCAATTATTACTATAATACCCTTTTCTTATTCCTTTTTTTATCAGAGAAGTTATTTCCTTAATTTTTTCCTGTTTCGAACCTTTACGCACGAGAAATTGTTTTCCGATCAATCGCATCATATTCGGTTAGAATACTGTCATAAAAGCATATTTTTGGCATATTGCTGTCCTTTTCTTTTTCGCGTAACTTATCATCAATCCAAAGCATCTTATCTCTTATTCATAACTATCTTTACACACTCTGCTCTCATTATAACCATACCTCTTGCCGTCTTATCATTGATATGTGTACTCTGCTTCATTTACTGCTGTATTGATCATTCCCTTGCCTTGTCGTCAGCACAACACCTTTCATATGATTTATGGTCATGGAATCCATTTTCTAATCGGAGGGGGGAATGTATGCATTATGGGATAACATGTGATATAATTACTGAACTCTGCCATAACTTGATGATTCGACAAAATATTAGTACTACATTTATACAAAAGTTTTTCTGATTAAAATTTTTGCATGCATCTTATCTATTGCTATTCAAAATTAAAACTTTGGATTCAAGAAATTTGCATGAAAAATAGTGACTTGTTACAAGATAACAACAAGTATGGGGGGAATTCTATTTGCAGCAAGGCCACACTATTGCCCCTAACAACAGAGGCTCATGCAACTCGTGGACGTGCACAATTGTTCAGACATGATGTGCTTGCATGGCTTCCATATTTTTCATCACTTTTAGTATCCACTCAGCCTACATCAGCTTCAACAAATGTCAGTCCATACATGTCATTCCACAATTTTTACGGAGGTGAAACTTGATGTAAAATAGCATACTTTTTTTATTTATTACAAATTTAGGAGAATTTCATGAAAAATATATTGACCATTATTTATCATCATTCATTCCACATATTTACCACTTCCCATTATTTAAAGGAAAAATCTTTCAGTTTTGGGGAAGTGTTCCTTTCATTTATTTATTTATTATGACCATCTTATTCATTCTCAACACCTCCCTTCTTCCATGTTGTTTTACACCAAACATAGATTTCAACAGATTGTAGCAACCACCTCTATTCGTCTTCTAGCATTGCATGAGGGCATGCTAATTCTTCAGTTTTTGGGAGGCATTGCTACACATGATGGATGTTTTCTACATTATTTATCATTTAAGGCATACAATTTCATTTTTATACAGTGCAGAAATGGATTTGCATATATCTTTAAAACTATAAACTGAATTCTTGTGATTTCTGGATAACAAAGAGGTATCATTAAAATACACAAACCCAGATAATTTCACGTTAAATTAGTTCATAAAATTTCAAAAATCATGCACTATCACCTACAACCATTTTGTTTATATCTCATGATCTGTGCATCAAAATGATCTGATTTTTGGATCAAAGAAGCATTAATATAGTAGAAATCTAGTTTTTGAGAAAATGATTAATGAAGTTTGTTGTTACTTGTTGTGGTCCTATGATTTGGAATATTGGTATACCAAATGACAAGGCAACATCAAAACCAATCTTTAGAGATCTAGGACCTAGCCTTCCTAGTCTCAGAGAGGGATCTCTCAATTGTTTGCAAATATATGACTTGTTTGCTTTTAAAGGTTTGATTTTATGCTAGATATAAAGCATGGATTTTTTTGATTGTTTGGTTGGGCATGATGATCTAGTCAGCATAGATAGAATGAGGAAATCTCTAAGTTATTGGGCAATGGAGTCAAATGGAAGTTGTAAAAATTTTGTAAAGGGATCAGGGGTATCAAAGGGAAAATCTAACTTGGCCAGTGGATCTACAAAGTCTTTCAGGTGAAATGAAATGGACATCAAAGGTTTACAATGAAAAATATAACTAAGGGCAATCAAGAATCCTTAATTATATGTACTTCTAAATAAAGGGACTTAAAACATTGTCTGAACATGAAGAGGCATTCCATAGATAGGGCTAACCATAAATTCTAGAAACCACACTTCAACAAATAATAATTTCAAGACAAACTTCTCCAACGAAATATAGAAGGTAAGAAAATCATTTAACTTCTAGTAATTTCACCTTCAAGGATAAGAAAACATTCAAGATTCACAAATAACTGCATTCATAGAAGAGGGAACTCCTAGACATCTTTGATTACAGCTATAAAGACCTTCAAAACAATTATTTAAGCAAGTACAAAGGGTATGATCGAAACAAAACCTCTTTGGCAGACTTTAAACAATGGTACTTTAAAGGGAGACTTCAGAAATAGTTTTTAAGTGGCAGCAAGTAAGCAGCGAGAACCATAAATTATTCTTGAGGGAAAATGTATTGAATTATTTAAGAAATAAACAAGAATAAGGGTTCTAGAGAGCAATTAAGAATTCTCTAGAATATCTTAGCAGAAGAAAACATAAAGACAGTGAAGAGTAAACAAAACTAAGGTGCTTTCAAAAGACATTTCTTAGCCTAAAATTTTTACTCTACTGCAAAAGAGAATGGTTTAACATAATGGAACAGGAAACAACAATGAAAGATTAAGAATACTTCACCAACAGCTAAGCTCAGGGATCCAATGATAGAGATTTATCCATCAACAAATAGGTCAAAACATCCACAGGTTCGAAAACATCAATTTTCTTTTAACTTCAACAGAACTATGTATTACTTCAAAGAGTCACCAAATTCAAACTATACAATGAGTTCAAATGTAGTATTTATGTTGTAAATGAGGAGGTGGAGCCGATATAGGGTTAAAGTGTTATTAATTATAGAGTAAATGCATTCCTAACCTTGAAAACCATGCAAGGCATAAGGCAGGAACATGTGTGCAGCTACTTCTTGTATCTATGCAATAACTGCCAATTTGTCTCTGTAGGTAGAAAGTAGGCTACAGGTGGCCTTTAGATATTCTAAGTGAGTAACTGCTCTTTGTTTGATGTTTTTGAGGCTGCTCTTAGCCTGAGCTTTCTTAATTTTACCATTAAATTGTGCTTTAAGGCTTAATTCTACTTTTGGCCTTCATAATTTATCATGTTGTCTTTGATACCTTTCGGATTCCTTTAAACTTTTGTTCATTTGTCTTTAAATGTGTTTCCATCCTTTAACTTTATTTAATCCTTTAATCTTTGTTTTTCTTCCTTTGATCTTCAATGCACAGGTGTCTTCATTCAAAGCTGGAGGGTTTCGTTAATTTAACCAATGATCATGAGGCATTGGTTTAAACATTAAATGACAACCCTGAGTCTCCAATCTCTTCATTTCTTTGGCCTTTGGATCATCATCCTTGTTGGGGTTCCCATGTTTTGGCCAGATTGGCAAGACCAAAAGATGAGACAACATCAGAACCACTTTCAGACCTCAGGATCTAGCCCTCCTGGGTCCAGAGAAGGATCTCTCTATGATATGTCAAAGGTATATGACTTTGAAGCTCAAAGGTTAAGATATTAGGCTAGTTATAGGCACAGGGTTTGTTTGTTGATTGTTTGTTTGGTTGCTGGTCATCAGGAAACAAGGTTTCAATATAAGACAAGAATGAGCAGAAAGGATTTGGGTAGAGGTGAAGTATTCCAGGCAGCATTCAAAACCATTGGGCAATGGAGTCAGGAAAGGGTTTACTTGCTATTCAATGCGCAGGCTTTCAGTTGGGCTAGTCATCTAAAACATTGGATCTTAAAGATGATAGTGTGTTATGGAATGGTAAGGGAGGAGGAAATAATAAAGATTTAGAACAAAAATTTAAAGACCTGAGATTAGAGAGAGACTTTGAACTCTCAATGCTTTGGCCTCCAGCTTGAGGGATCTTAGAAAGGTTCATTCAATTGAAAAGGATCCTAGTGAGATAGAAACAAGGTTATAGACCTCCCAGTGTTCCCAATTCTTTCAATTAAATCCTAACAAGAACATCTAAGAAAAGATTCATTTAATTCATACATCAGCTAGCAGGCAATAACATCCAAACACTGGTTAGATCAACTTAAATAAACTCTTAGATAACACATTTATTAGAAAACATCAAAGGCAAGGAGAGCAGAAACATAGGGTACCTAACAAGGGTAAATCCTATGCTAGATTTTTGATGCGAGCCAGTAGAAATGAAATGAAGCGAAATGCAAGTTAAACACAAATATAGAGATAGAATAACATCACCGCTGCTTTAGATCAGGATCCAAAGAAATATGCTTATCATATTGAAAAGCAACACTAGTCAAGTACAACATTACCAATAGCTGGATACTCAGTTAGAAAACATCTTCCACAGCCTATCTTACAACTTTACACAGAGACTATGCCTCAAAAGAAACAGCTTGCAATTCTCTGATAACTGATCAACAACCTTTTGAATGAGTTTCTTCATGAATTTATAGCTCAAGTGGAGCAGAGAAAGTAGGTGAAAACTAAATGCAGCATTAAAACTGAGGAAAGGAAGAGGGCCGAGGCCCATTCTATTTAAATTCTGTGCATTTATTCATGGCACTCTTTGGGTGAAAGAGTGGTCTTCTCTAGGCTTCCATCTACTCTGGTATGTCTCTGATGTACTTTGGCTGTAGTACTCTGTAGTACTTCTGGTGAATAAACAAAAAGTAAATAAATGATGCTAGGGTCTGCCATACTGTGAATCAAATGCTCCGATAGCATCAGGACTGTTGTCAGGGTGGAAATATTCTTACGAACATGGTATAGAATAAAAGCGATATGGATACTGTGTCCTTTTATGGAAGAATGTTCTGCTGATGTCAAAACCCTGCTAATATGGCTTTCTGTGCATTTGACCTTCTAAGTGATCCACGGGGTCTTCGAACTGGTACCTTTGCCATTTAAACACTGGATTAAGGCTCAAAATCTTCTATTACGTGCCTTGAACTCTCTGTTGCTCCCGTACTGTCTCTGTCGGTGAAATCTATGCTTTAGTGGCTTTGGGGAAGATTTTCCAGAGTTCAAACCCTATTCTTTAATGCAAATCCTGTCATGGCTCCTTCCCAGGCTTTCTTCGTGAT
The DNA here is from genome assembly GCA_034641835.2 of Pinus albicaulis. NCBI lineage: Eukaryota > Viridiplantae > Streptophyta > Pinopsida > Pinales > Pinaceae > Pinus > Pinus albicaulis. The sequence continues at coordinate 105,501 of JAXQQM020080031.1, read as the reverse complement.
GTCGGCCTCTGAAAAATGGTCCTTTCTGCATTTTTTTCCACTGTAATAAAGACTGTGTAATCATGGCGGCTTTCACCATCTGATAACCCTGCAAAACACGAAAACATGTTAAGAAAAAACATGCATGGAGGTGGTGGATGCAACGGGGACGGTGAGAATGACTGTGCAGACTGGTGAGATCGCACAAAAGTGTAGGATTACGGTGGAAAATGTAGTGGGAGGCTTGCAGAATGGTGGCACAGTGGGAAAATACAGTTGGAGGGTGGTGAGAACGGAAATTTTAATGTAAAACATTATTATTTTACCATTGAACGCATATATATACAAGGACGGGCAAGAAATACGATGAAACACATGGAATGGGTGACGTGGCGGGACATGCAATCAAATCTGGACCGTCCAATCTTGGGAGGAGATTGATGGTTGAAAATGCAGCGGAGGGCGACGGATGGTGGGCCAGGGGTACGGATACCTTGGGTTAATTTCCACGCATCTTCGAGGTGCGATGACCGTTGGATTGAGAGCTCTGGATCAGACGGCGCACGTGGATATCGCGTCGGGTTTTCTACTGAACGATAACGCGCGATGGGGAGGCGGTTTTCAAACAGTGCCAGTGCCACGTGTCATGCGATGAGTGGAATCACTGGCCAAACGAAAATTACCACCCACCCCTCTAAGGAGGTGTGATAGAAACTGCCAGATTTCGAACAGTGACCATGGTGTGGGGACCACTGAGGCGGGTGGATTCCGGACCGTCGGATCTATGGGCAACTGAACGGTTAAGATGCGATCTGAGCGGTGAATGGGGTGAATGGTGGACGCTGTAGGGAGTGCGACGATCGTCCGATCTATACAGATCGACGGTTTAAAATTCTCCCGATTTATATTTGCGATAGGTGCCTTCCACCTTGGCGCTGGGTCATGTAGGGGGGAAACGGTTCTGGGGCTAGGGCCAAAAGGTGCTAAACCCACATATATGAAGAAAATGGTTTTGGCTCATTTTTGATGCGCTTTGAGGGTAGGAAAAGGTAATGATAGAGGGAAAAAGATAGGATTAGGCCAAACAAGGGGTGTGTGTGGGATTTTAAAGGGGATTTTGGGAGGGTTTAGAGGGTAAGAGGGGAAATTTGACCAGGCGGAAAAATGGTTTAAATGGGCATTCTACAGGGGTACAAGGGGCAAAAGTAGGACTTTTGGAGCACAAATTTTGTTGCAATCAATGAGACCTTATAATGGGAATCAGCAGAGGGGATTTTACCACAGGGAAAAAGCACAAGGAGACTTCAAGAATGATGTGTTTTCAGATGAAATGCATTCCTTGAAGGCTCAAAAACATTTTAGCCCCTTGTTTGCTTGCCAAAAATTTATAGGGGGGCTAACAGTGGCTCCACATGGGGATGGCTTCTTCTTGAAGGAGTCAAGAATTCAGAGAATGATCTTTGGTGTAGGCCAGATGCCTGGTACTTGACTCATTCTTTTATTCTCTTGGATCAGCTGCCACAAGTTGTGAAGGCATCAAATCAACAGAAAAATTCTCAAACAATCTAGCTACCCATCCTACAATCCTAGCATTTTTTCTTCTAGGGTGCATTTGAACTAGCAGACCCTTTACATCATTTTTATTTTTTACAAACAAGAAAATAAACGTATTCTATTTCTACCCTTATTACTCCATGAGACTAGATTAAACTGTTGGTCTCATATGTTTCTCTACCTACTCTAATATCTGCTGGGATTAAACTGTCCAACAGATTTCTTCTCTACATTCTACAACAGGAATTTAAAAAACAACCAAGTCAGGATTAGACTGTCTCACTTGCTGGACTCTGCAAAAATTAAAAACCACTAACTACATGCTCACAGACTAAGCTTTATTGAGCTTTTCCTACCTACCCTACTCTAACTAGAAATATCTGATGCTCTAGGTGATACAATAATGCCAATGCAACCAGTCAAGCAATATCAAAAAAGGGAAGAAGAACTGACTACTCATTAGAGATAACCGTAGGATGCTCTGCATGTGGATCTTCAAAATTGAGGCCACCAGCAGTGGTGACCAATTTTGATGTATTTGGCTCTTGCAAAAGATTAATTCTTGAGGGGTTGAGCCAATCAGGGCCTCCATGTATTCTGCCATAGGATCAACAAAAACATGATGAAATTTTTTTTCTTCAAAGCCTCCCATGACTGGTAGGCTGTCTGCATCCTGGGCAGTTTCAATCATTTCATCTGCAATGTGGCCTCTGTAATCACACTCCTCCTTTTCCTAGTTGGGAGTATTTTGCAGATGAGCATAAACCAGGAATACCTCTTCTTCCTCTGGATCAAGACAAAGATGTCTGTGGGAAATAAGATCTCGCTCATCTTCACTGCAGCCTAAGCTAGAGGGCTCATTATATTTGACAGTGTTTTCCTCTAGTAACGCAGGCTGGTTCTGCTGAAACAGACTGAACTCTGTGAAAAAATCAACATATTCTTGAGCAGGGGCTTCTTTTATTACCTTAATCCTTTCAGGAGAAGGCTCAGGATATTCATTCCGCTCAAGATTTTCTTCATCTCTTTCCTCCTTGTCCTCTGCGCTGAAGAGTTGCTGGCTTCTGTCCTCTTGGAAACTATAACTGATGTTCTGATATAAAGTAGAGAGAAGATTCAATGAATCTTCATCTACTATCATGCTTTCAACACTTTCCCCATCAGTATCATAGATGGCCTGCATGGGCTCATCATTTTCTTAGATTTGATGGTCGTGATCTTCCTTCCATGAATCTACTGATGATGGCTCTGCAAGCTCAGTTTCCCTTTGGAGGAAATCATCATCAGACAAATCATCATTAGATAAATCATAATTATAAGCAATGTCACCCATCAAATCTTCAGGACTCTCGGCAAGTCTTTCTTCAAAATAGTCTGCAAGTTCATTTTTTGATTCTAACTCTTGTTCATCATACATGCTTGGCATGCTGCTTACGTCTTGCAGTGATCTGATTTGTCTTTCTTGAGGAAAAGGATCAGGTCTTTTCCAATCATCATTTCTGGTATCAGCCTCATATTCTTCCTCTTCTGTGTTCAGCAGGGTGTTGGCAGTCTCTATCAATCTTTCCAGCTTGCTTTCTAAAGAGATCTGCCTTATTTTCTCTGCTTGGTCTTTCTTTGCGGCCTTTAACCTTTCCTCTCTGCACTTTATGTTGAATTCTACATTAATTTCTATGCTCTGCATTTCCTCTAGGCCCGAAGGCTCTCTTTCTCTTATATGGAATTCCACCTCGGGGTCAAAAGAACTCGGTTAGTGCAATAGGGCCCATCCTAGAGGTGGTTTTATATCAGAAGGTATTGCATGATATACCTTATTGAACCTGGCTGAAAATTCCTGTACTGTCTCTCCTGGCTGCCTTTTCAAATTTTGATACTCTCTTAGGATGAGGAGAGCATTCTTAGGGGCTTCCCATTTATCAAGGAAAACTTGAGAAAATTGGTGAAAGCTGAAAATGCTTGCCACTGGAAGGCCTTTGAACCACCTCTTAACATTTCCTTGTAATGACAAGGAAAATATTCTAATGCACACATAATCTTCTTCTATTTCATACAATTCAAGTAAATCCTCAAGGTTTTGAACATGTTCTTCAACAGTGGCCCTTTTATTTTCTCCATCAAAAAGAGGCAGTTGGTTTATAAGTTTTGAAGGAAGGGGTTGGAAAATAAGAGGTAAAACCAGAGGCTTATATATTTCTATGACCTTTGTAGGTGTAGGTGGTATAACAATGGGCTCATGGATTCTTGAAGCTTCTTCAGGAGTGGGAGATACAACATGAGCCTCTTGTTCCACCAGGTTCTTCACAGGAGTATAGGTCTACTCATGGTCTGAAGACTGAGGCTTGAGATGTTTCCCATATTCAGTGTGGGTCTCATCTTTGTACATTTGATTAGGCTTAAGGTAGGACATAACATAGTGGTAGACAAAATAAATGAATTCTTTAAACCAAATCCAACCCATGTATTCTACCCTTCTATGAGGCCTGGCCATATTTCAGGTTCTTCCTTCAGTGGAGTCTTTGAGAGTTATGGAGTGTGGAGTCGGCAGGTGGATGTATATGAATGTCTGAAGCAGGATGCTATCCACCACCAGAAATTGAATGCAAATCTAATCAGAGATCTTGGGTCTTTTGAGTGCTTAATAGTGTTTAAGATAAATGCACTCAATTCCCCAGTGGAGTCGCCATTATGTTGGGGTTCCCATGTTTTGGCCAGATTGGCAAGACCAAAAGATGACACAACATCAGAACCACTTTTATACCTCAGGATCTAGCCCTCTTGGGTCTAGAGAGGGATATCTCTACTATATGTCAAAGGTATATGACTTTGAAGCTCAAAGGTTAAGATATTAGGCTAGTTATAGGCACAGGGTTTGTTTGTTGATTGTTTGTTTGGTTGTTGGTCATCAGGAAACAAGGTTTCAATATAAGACAAGAATGAGTAGACAGGATTTGGGTAGAGGTGAAGTATTCCAGGGAGCATTCAAAACCATTGGGAAATGGAGTCAGGAAAGGGTTTACTTGCTATTCAATGTGCAGGCTTTTAGTTGGGCTAGTCATCTAAAACATTGGATCTTAAAGATGATAGTGTGGTATGGAATGGTAAGGGAGGAGGAAACAATAAAGATTTAGAACACAAATTTAAAGACCTGAGATTAGATAGAGAATTTGAACTCTCAATGCTTCGGCCTCTAGCTTGAGGGATCTTAGAAAGGTTCAATCAATTGAAAAGGATCCTAGTGAGATAGAAACAGGGTTCTAGACCTCCTAGTGTTCCCAATTCTTTCAATTAAAACTAACAAGAACATCTAAGAACATATTCGTTTAATTCATACATCAGCCAGCAGGAAATAACATCCATTACATTGGTTAAATCAATTGAAATAAACTCTTAGATAACACATTTATTAGAAAACATAAAAGGCAAGGAGAGCAGAAACATAGGGTACCTAACAAGGGTAAATCCTATGCCAGATTTCTGATGCAAGCCAGTATAAATGAAATGAAATGGAATGCAAGTTAAACACAAATACAGAGATAGAAGAACATCACCGCTACTTTAGATCAGGATCCAAAGAAATGTGCTTGTCATATTAAAAAGCAACACTAGTCAAGTACAACATTTCCAATAGCTGGATACTCAGTTAGAAAAAATCTTCCACAGCCTATCTTACAACTTTACACAGAGACTATGCCTCAAAAGAAACAGCTTGCAATTATTTGATAACTGATCAACAACCTTTACAATGAGTTTCTTCATGAATTTATAGCTCAAGTGGAGCAGAGAAAGTAGGTGAAAACTAAATGCAGGATTAAAACTCAGGAAAGGAAGAGGGCCGAGGCCCATTCTATTTAAATTCTGTGCATTTATTCATGGCACTCTTTGGGTGAAAGAGTGGTCTTCTCCAGGCTTCCATCTACTCCAGTATGTCTCTGATGTACTTTGGCTGTAGTACTCTGTAGTACTTCTGGTGAATAAACAAAAAGTAAATAAATGATGCTAGGGTCTGCCATACTGTGAATCAACTGCTCCGATAGCATCAGGACTGTTGTCAGGGTGGAAATATTCTCAGGAACACGATATAGAATAAAAGCGATATGGATATTGTGTCCTTTTATGGAAGAACATTCTGCTGATGTCAAAACCCTGCTAATACAATTTTCTGTGCATCGGATCTTCTAAGTGATCCACGGGGTCTTCGAACTGGTACCTTTGCCCTTTAAACACTGGATTAAGGCTCAAAATATTCTATTACGTGCCTTGAACTCTCTACTGCTCCCGTACCGTCTCTGTGGGTGAAATCTATGCTTTAATGGCTCTGGGGAAGATTTTCCAGAGTTAAAACCCTATTCTTTAATGCAAGTCCTGTCATGGCTCCTTCCCAGGCTTTCTTTGTGATCTCAGCCTCTGAAAAATGGTCCTTTCTGCATTTTTTGCCGCTATAATAAAGACTGTGTAATCATGGTGGCTTTCACCATATGATAACCCTGCAAAACATGAAAACCTATTAAGAAAAAACATGCATGGAGGTGGTGGATGTAAAGGGGACGGCGAGAATGGCTATGCAGACTGGTGAGATGGCGGAAAAGTGTAGGATTACGGTAGAAAATGCAGTGGGAGGCTTGCAGAATGGTGGCGTAGTGGGAAAATGCAGTTGGAGGGTGGCGAGAATGGAAATTTTAATGTAAAACATTAAAATTTGACCATTGAACGCATATATATATAGGGTTGGGTGAGAAATACGATGAAAGACGTGGAATGGGTGACGTGGCGAGAGCGGTCAATGGCAAGACATGCAATCAAATCTGGACCGTCCGATCTCGGGAGGAGATCGATGGCTGAAAATGCAGTAGAGGGCGACGGATGGTGAGCTAGGGGTACGGATACCTTGGGTTAATTTCCGTGCATCTTCGGGGTGTGATGACTGTTGGATGGAGAGCTCTGGATCAAATGGCGCACGTGCATATCACGTCAGGTTTTCTGCCGAACAATAACATGCGATGGGGAGGCGGTTTTCAAATAGTGTCGGTGCCACGCGTCATGCGATGAGTGGAATCACTAGCCAAACAAAAATTACCTCCCACCCCTCTTAGGCAGTGCGATAGAAACCACCGGATTTTGAAAGGTGACCGTGGCATGGGGACCACCAAGGCAGGTGGATTTCGGACTGTCGGATCTGCGGGCAACTGAATGGTTAAGATCCAATCTGAGCGGTGAACGGGGTGAATGGTGGACGTTGTAGGGAGTGTGACGACCGTCCGATCTATACATATCGATGGTTTAAAATGCTCCTGATGTGTATTTGTGATAGGCGCCTTCCACCTTGGTGCCTGGTCTTTGCGCCGGGTCATGTGGGGGGGAAACGGTTCCGGGGATATGGTCGAAAGGTGCTAAACCCACATATATGAAGAAAATGGTTTCGGCTCATTTTTTATGCGCTTTTAGGGTAGGAAAAGGTAACGATAGAGGGAAAAAGGGGGGATTAGGCAAAACAAGGGGTGTGTGTGGGATTGTAAAGGGGATTTTGGGAGGGTTTAGAGGGTAAGAGGGGAAATTTGACCAGGGGAAAAAGGGTTAAAATGGGCATTCTGCAGGGGTACAAGGGGCAAAAGTAGGCCTTTTGGAGCACAAATTTTATTGCAATCAGTGAGACCTTATAATGGGAATCAACAGAGGGGATTTTACCAAAGGGAAAAAGCACAAGGAGACTTCAAGGATGATGTGTTTTCAGAGGAAATGCATTCCTTGAAGGCTCAAAAACATTTTAGCCCCCTGTTTGCTTGCCAAAAATTTATAGGGGACCTAACAATCCTCAGCCCTTTTCCATTGATATTTGATTGTGGGAGGGCCTATAGATTAAGGCCGTCATTTAAGAAACTGCACACTAAACAAATGTCATAAAACCTGCGTTTATTTGGATAAAATGCTTGCAGAGGCAATGGTGAGGGCGAAGGAGCTATGCATAGGTAAATCGATATGCGGGAGGATATTCTCCAGTCAAAATTAGAAGAAAAGGGTTTGGAATTTGATTAATGACGTGAGAATGGCAAGCGGTTTATAGAAAACTAGAGGTGGTTTTCATGCAATGAATGGGCGGTAAGTGGTTTTGTCGCAATTGAATGCGATAGGGTTCAGAGGACGACGCATGTCCCTACCGAAACCACTTATTTCGTGCAAAATTTGCATGATGGAAGGTTTTGGGAGAAATGGGTGTGAAAAGGAGTATAGGTCGTCCGATCTGGTGGAGCTAGATCGACGGCTGTGGATGCATGCGATCGGGTGAGAGATGTGAAGCAGATGAATGGTGGGGTCCATGGGTGACGTCATTGTTTTTTACTTTAGTGGAAAGGTTCAATGGGTAGGGAAAAAGTTTATATGGTGAATTAGATGGTGAGGACAAGCAACGACCGTTGGATCTTAAGGATCAGCAGTAGGGATTTGTTCGGAGAAAACGAAGGATGCAGAAGGAATATGAAGTAGAAGGGGCTGGGTGGAGGTGTGAAAACAAGTTCCCTTGGAGACAAAGGATTGGGAGCTATAATAAAGAATGGGCTAAGACTTAGTGCCTAGTCATAGGCCTTAGTCTTGTGGAGAAGAAAGGGTGGGGGACATTTTAAGGCCGAAGGCACTTAAGGCTTGATATTAAAAATATCAGAATAAGGCTAAAATGAGGGTTTTAAAGCCTTATAAAGGGGTTCCGATACGTTGAAAAGGCTATATTAAACCCAAAAAAAAGGGGGTAAATGGTCTAAAAGGGGTTTTGGAAGTTTTTTTAAAGGGAAATGAAGGGTAAAATAAAGAGGAAAAAGGGGCATTTTATCAGAGGATGAAAAAGTTGTAAAATGAGTGGAAAGTGAATGAAATGGAGGGTTTTTTGGAGGAATTAGTGAAAATGAAATGAAGGGAAAAGAGGCTTTGAAGAAATCTTGTTTTTGAACTAGCATGGTTACCTAGCATAATTTTGAAGTGAAGATATTAGTGGAATGGATCTTTTGTACAAGGAACACAACAAGGCTTCAAGAACTCACAAGTTTGCTCAAAACTTGTTTCTTGAAGACTGAAAAATTATTTAGCCATCATTATATATGGAAAAATTTATTGATGGCTAACAATGGCTCCACTTATGGAGGACAAATGTCTTTCTAGGTGTCCATAACCTCAATTTATCAATCTTCTAGCTTTTAGAAGACTAGTGCCTGATCCATTTGGGTAGAATTCTTCTCTTGTACTTGCTTATCTTTTCTGAAAAAAAGAAAACTTTTTGACAATCTGCAATCTGTAATTTCTTCAAACAGTACTTCTTCCTACCCAATCCTACTTGTCCTAGCATTTTTTCTTCCTCTTGAGTGCATTTGAACTAGCAACTCTTTGACATTTATTTTTTGAAAACAGAAAATAAAATATCTAGTCCTATCCTTATTTCTTCCAAGAGTCCAGATTAAACTATTGAACTCTTTTATTCCCTACCTATACTACTTGATTGCCAAGATTAAATTATTTGGCAATCTTGATTCTCTAGCTATTGACATGAAAATTTAAAGCATGGTTCAAATTAGGTTTAGATAGTCTGATCAACCATGGTTGTTGCATTTTGAATAGGCTACACACAATCATTATTTTGTAGAAAATTAAAACAAAATTGTGAAGGATTAAGATCTGAAAATTATGGATATCCTTCTTCCCTTTTTCATCTCTGATTTTGATCCCTTTGAGAGATATTTTTCCTTTTCCTTTCTTGGTTCAGATTTTGAGCATGTTTGAAACATTTTTTATTTTATCCTAATCTATTCTAATGATAAGCCAAGATTAAACAGTTCAGAAAATCTCCTTCACTAACCTATCAGCAGTAAATTGAAATTTATCTAGTCATGATTAGGCTGTATAACCAAATAACAGTGCTCTTTTTAAAGTAGTGGAATTTAATCTTGCACACTTCTAGATTTTCTTTCTTTTTGTCATGGGGATGTACCTCTTTTGAATCTGCCCTCTTTTCTTTTCTTTTCTTATATTTTTTTTGTGTTTTCATAAATTTTGTTCAAATGGATTATGTATAATGAATAAAAACTTTGAAGCTAGGACTCTTGACAGAAGTAGTGCTTGAGAATCCTGCCATTTACAAGACCTCCAAATACGTCTTCTTCATTCAGCTCTTATGGAAAGAATGCATTATGACCCCTAATGGAATGAATGATATAGGGCCCTTTCCATAGATTCTCAAACTTACCATGTTTTCCCTTTTCTTCCCTTCTAGAATCCCACTTTAGAACTATATTTCCAACTTGAAAATCATTTTCTTTAGTCCTTTTATCAAATAATTTCTTGATGCTTTCTTGGACTGTTTGTGTTCTCTTATATACTTCCTCTCTGGACTTCTGTAAATGAATGGTCTGATTTATCCTTCTCTGCATATCATTTTTCTCGGATTGTACTTCTTGGAGGAGTTTCATGACTGGAACTCCTAGAGAGGTTGAGAAGATTGCATCCATGCCATAAACCAGCTGATAGGGGGACATATTTATTGATTTTTTGGTGGTTAATATATCATCCCATAAAGCATGAATAAACTTACTATGCCATGATTTCTGATTCTACTCCGGCAGTTTTTTGATAATATTGACAAGGCTTTTGTTGGAGGATTCAACTAATCCATTCCCTTGGGGATAGTAGGAAATAGAATGACCCAATGTGATATGATATTTATAGCAGAAGTCAGACATTTTTTTAGACTTGAAAGTAGCAACATTATCTGTGATCATTTTTCTAGGACAACCAAATCTAGATAGTATGTTGGTTTCAAGGAACTTGATAATGACAGTGTCAGTAGCATTCCTAGAAGGTATGGCTTCTATCCACTTGGTAAAATAATCGGTGGCAGTGGAAATCCACTTATGTTGGGCTGAAGAAGATGGGTGAATTTCCCCAATGAAGTCCAAGCCCCATTATTGAAAGGGAGCTTCAACACTGATGGGATGTAAGGGTAAAGGTAGGAGTTTTCTCTTGCCATAAAAAAATTGACACTTATGGCAAGACATGAAAAGCTTCTAAGTATCTGAGAAAAGGGTAGGCCAATAGTAACCAGATCTAAGGATTTTATTTACTATAGTCTTCCAGTAAAGGTGTCCTCCACATTCTCCCTCATGCAGCTCATGCAAGATTTTTACTGCATCGATCTCAAGCAAACATTTAAGAAATATTCCAATAGCATTCTTTCAATACAAAATCTCATCTAATATGAAATAATTAAAATCCTTCTGTTTTAAAAATCTACCTTTAGTTTTAGATAGAGAAGGAGGGGTATTCAGATAAAGCAGCACATATATGATATCAGCATACCAACGTGAATTCACAAAATTTTCTTCAATGTATGGAGCTGTGAATTCTTTTGTTTCTTCCAAAATATCGACCATATTCATATCTAAAGCTTGGAAGTTTGACTCAGCGATGAGTTTTGCTAATCCCTACCTTTTGATCAGTTTAGTTGACCTGATTTCTAAGCCATATTCTAGAATAATAGCAATCCATTTTCCCCTTTTACCATCAGGGTCTTGACTTAGAATGTCCTTGAAAACAGTATGTGGGACAAAATAAATGATGTGAGAATGCAAAATGTAGACTCTAAAATCTTTCAACGCTTTTACCAAGGCTAAGGCTTGTTTCTCCATGATGTTATATCTGAGTGGAGCATCTCTTAAGGCCCTACTAAAAAAGGATATTGGTTGTTCTTGCCCCATGATATTATTTTGTAGTAATACTGCAACTATTGTATGTTCGGATGCAAAAGAAAATATATAAAAATCTTTGGTAAAATCAAGACTAATAAGAACTGGTGTTTGAGTTAAATCTTGTTTTACTAGTTCAAATGATTGTTTAGCTTGTATTGTCCATTTAACACCTATCTCTTTCTTTAGCATGTTTGTGATATTTCTCAATAGCTCAGCAAGGTTGGGGATGAACCTCATTAAAAAATTTATGTTCCCAATGAAATATTGTAATTCTTTGAGGTTTCTAGGTTGGCTGATCTTTAATATGCCATCAATCCTTTTAGGGTCTACTTTGATTCCCTCTTTAGAAATTATGTGGCAAAGAATTTTTCCTTATTGGAGACAAAAGAGTGTTTTTTTTGGATTCAAAGATAAGCCATATTTCTTACATTTCTCAAAAACGTTTCTTAAATGAATCAAGTGTTCTTCATCAGTTTTGGAGAAAAAAGTAATGTCATCAAGGTAAATGATTATAAAATAGCCTATGTCTTCTGAGAAGGCTATGTCCATGGCCCTTTGGAAGGTGGTCCCTACGTTCATTAAACCAAATGGAATTTTGACATACATGAATGTACCTCAAGGTGTAGTAAAAGCAGTTTTATGTTGATCACTTGGGAGTACTAACACCTGATTGTACCCTGAGAACCCATCCAACAGTGAAATTATTTTAGACCCAACCACCCTTTGAAGTATATGATCCATTTTTGGCAAGGGATAGTTATCTTTAAGGGAGGCTCTATTTAGATTTATGAAATCAATGCAGAGCTTGATTTTCCTTAAGAGGAATTTTGTGTTGAATGATGCTAGTATCATATGATTTTAGATCCTTGTATCCCCATGCAAACACATCTCTAAATTCTTTGAAAATTTCTATGTATTGCTGTTTGATATGAGCTGGGAGAGTGCTGGATAGCTTGATCATTTTGGTTTCTGCTAGGCTGCCTATGTTATTTTCCTCTATGTTTGTTTCTATAGGCTCCATTATTTGTTCTTTGGCTACATCATTAAAATCAAAGAGCTGTTCTAATGGTGTAAGATAGGACTCAGAACAAAACCATTTATAAATATGGCCACATTGTAACACCCTTAGAACAAAGCCATTTATAAACATAGCCAGATTGTAACACACTGAAGCAGTGCCCTTCCCCATTTCCAACCAAGCCACTCAACAGGAGGCCTAGAAAGTCAAAATTTTTCTCAGGGTATCTATTTTTCATTTTTATCATACTTCTTTCTTGGTATATGGGATGAAATCCCTTGAGATCTATCCCAAGATGAAAATTTCAATGCATTCCTTTACTCTCTGGATAACTTCAGCAGCATGTTAAAGAACTAATATAAGGAGCATGTAAAATTCATCTATAACATGCATGTAGCATTCATCTATAATAACATTTCAAATATATAACGAAATAAAAGGTGACTATCAATCTATAAAGAAAAACTTAATACAAGTGATTTAAAGTAACATATGTATGAATTCCTACTCATGTAAACTGATAGTAATTGATCTGCTCATTCTCGCTTTCAAGCAATTTAAAGAGTACAGTAGTGCAACATTAGTTAAACAAATTTAATTGTCAAAATATAATAGATGTGTTCCATTAATTCATCAAAGCACTTAAAAAATTACAATAGTTCATTATTTGCAAATGTTTTTGACAAATTTCTAGACCCTTCTCTAAATACATGAGAGGGGTTTAAATACTAATCTAACTATGTTCTAAAAATAGATTATTACAAAATATAGAGGAGGTTTCAAACAACCATCCTCGTAGGACTAACTTAAACTATAATCTAGGAAAATAAAATAAAAATTTTGATTTATGAATTCCACCCTTTCTTCTGGAGTTGGTCATGAAGTTGACAAATATCCATCATAGGCTTGAGCTGAGCTGGCTGCGAAATCCTTGATTTTACCCGTCCCTTGAATACTGCATTTGAAAGTATGGGTTTTGATCTTTTTCTTGAATCTGTTAAGGATCAAAGAGTCTGATACTGATGATAAGGTTTGATAAGAAAATTCCAATAATTTTATTCATCAAAATTATTTACCTTCTTAATTACTTCATCGTGTATGTCTGCTTTTTGCTTCCACTGTGCTTCTATATTTTTTTCTTCTGAAAACACTTCAGACGTGTTCTCTTTAAGAAGTTATGCTTTTACCAGTTGTTCACATACAGATTCAATAATTTAATTTAATAACTTAGATGTTTTCGTTGTTGCTTTCTCTGCCTACTTGATTTGTTCTTCCTGATCTCTAAATAGAATCTCCTTATGAAACTTATCTACCTGAGGTAGATCTGCTTCCTTTCCTGAGTCTGATAATTGCCACTAAATGTGTTCATCGATATTATTTTCATGTCTTTCACATTCAAGCTTCTGGATAGCTATCTGTTGGATCAGTATTATATTCGAATCACAATAAGAGTTAATGGTAGAAGATTGATGACAAAATAACTGATGTTATTTCTTTAACTTAGCTTTTATATCCAATGCTTATTTAATAAACTGCTCCAATTGCGGCTGGTTCTGTATTCTGATCACTGTTGTTTCCAGTTGTGCTTGTTTCTCATTGATCTCTGTTTGATGCTATACTTTGAGGCTTTTTAAATCCTTTTGAAATTGGGCCATATTTTCTTTGATTTTTGTTGGAAATATTGTCATTGATGGCAAAGGAGCATAAAGGAGTAACACTAGAATTACCAGTGATAGCAGAGGTGACAGAGGCAGCGAAGGCAGTAGAGGTAGCGAGGGCAGTTGAACAACGAAGGAAGCAGAGGAACTACATTAAAAATTGGCAGAAACCAAAGAATTTCCATCATTTTTGAGCTATGGTATTACTGAAGCTGACCTCGTATAAAGCATTTCAAGGAGATAGTACACATTCTGTTGTGTATACACAATGAAGTGAGATCTAGGGTTTGAAGTTACATTCGGGGGTTTTATTGTATTTATAAACAATTATAAAACCACATAAAATGAATAATAGAGGTTAAATCATCCGTGGAATGAATGCCAGAGTGGGTTTGAAGACTGGTTGACATCATTAAAATAGAACAATGGAGTAAAGGAGAAGTAATAGTGCAGTGAATATAAATCGATGGTTTGTTTGAACAAAGCATACGGACGAACTGTAACAAAAGAAATTGGATGTGGAATTGGGAGTCAATGACAAAGGAGAAGAGTGGATGATTTCAGAAAACAACAGATGGTTTTCGTGCAGCTTTAGAGTGATAAGTGGTAAAAGTTGAAATGAATGCGATAACGTTAAGGAGTTGACATGTAGCAACACAAAACCGGCTATTTCGCGTGAGATTGAAAAATTGAAGGTCATGTATCTTTGTTATGTGATAGTTGACGGATATATGAGTGATTATATTGACGGTGTAAAAGGTACGTTGAAATAAAGGTGTGGGCCCGTAAATATTTATATGGTTTATTTGGTGTTTAAACCATAGAGTTGAGAATCATAAGCGTAGGTGATATTATGATAGCACTTGAGTATTAATCGGAAGTGCCAGTAGCAATGAGGACCGTAGATCTAGACAGATCAACGCTGACAATTGCATCGGTGGAAATCAAATAATAAATCAGAAGCAAGTGCGATGGATGCGATGTGATGCTATCGCATATCGCAATCAACGATGCTTATGTGATAAGAATTCGTAAGTTATAGAATTTGCGATGTGATGGATGAATGCGATGCGATGCGATCACATATTGCAATCAGGGCAGGAGAAAAATTGCACAAACAGAGTGGTCACAGAAAATGCAAAGTGCGATTTGATGACGTGGCAAGTGATGTGGTAGCTGACATGGACCTGACCCCTCAAATCACAAATAAATCAATATGGAATGGTAATATGATGTGGCAGTGATGTGGCAATGATGTGTCAAGGTGACGTGGCATGATGACATGGAGATGACGTAGACCTGGCCCGCATATCGCAAATCGCAAGATTGGAGGGATGAAGATCGTGTTAGCCCCCTATGAATTCCTTGACAAGAAAGCAAGGGGCTAATTTGTTTGATGAGCCTTCAAGAAATGCATTTCCTCTAAAAACACATCATCCTTGAAGCCTCCTGTGCCTTTGCCTTTGATAAACCCCCACTGCTGTTCCTAGTCTAAAGGGCCTCACTGATTGTAAAAAACTGTGCTCTAAAAAGCCTACATTTTCCCCTTGTATCCCTGCAGAATGCCCCATTTTAGCCTCCTTTTCCCTCTGTCAAAGTTCTCCTTTATCCCCTAAATTCCCCTGAAATTCCCTTTACATCCTACCCACGCCCCTCGTTTGGCCTGCTTTCCCCTTATCCCCTCTATCGTTATCTTTTCCTAGCCTTGAAACTCACTAGAAATGGGTCGAAAACCATATTTTCCATGTAATTGGGCTTAGCACCTTTCGGCCCTAACCCCTCACCCTTTTCCACCACGTGACCCAGCGCCAAGACCAGGTGCCAAGGAAGAAGGTGCTTATCACATATTTGTATCGGGCGCATTACTAGCCGTCGATCTGTTTAAGATCGGACGGTCTTCGTAGTCAGTGCCACATCGTGGTCCCCACGCTCGAGTACTGTGCAAAACCGATGGTTTCTATCGCACCATGTTTGGAGGATGAGCGATATTTCCCATTTCATATCGATTCCATTCATCACATTCCACGTGGCTCCGCGCACTATTCACGAACCGCCCTCAATCGCGCATTATCGTTCAACGTTTGCCCCGACGCGATATCGCCGTGCACCGTCCGATCTGAGGCAGGCCATTTGATGGCGATCACTCCACGAAGTCGCGCGAGGATTAATCAGAGGCAATCGTGCCCCTGGCCCACTGTCCATCGCCCTCCGACATGTTTTCCACCATCGATCTCTGCCAGAAATCAGACAGCCCAGATTAAATGCATACCCGCCAATTAACCCCGTGTCGCCACGTCACCCTTTCCATGTAGTTTTGTCGTATTTCTCCCGTCTCTCTGTATATATTCAAAAGGTAAAAATTCAAAGGTTTGCATAAAACATTTGCTGCGCTCCGCCCATGTCCTCCCGACCATGTTCCACTATTAAGTTGCATTTTTCACCATGATCATACAATTTTTCGCCATCTCACAAGTCTACATGGCCATTCTCGTCATCTCCGTCGCATCCACCACCTCCATGCATGGTTTTCTTAACAAGTTTTCGTGTTTTTCAGGGTTACCATATGGTGAAAGCTGCCATGATTACACAATCTTTATTACAGTGGAAAAAAACGCAGAAAGGACCATTTTTCAGAGGCCGAAATCACAAAGAAATCCTGGGAAGGAGCCATGACAGGACTTGCATTAAAAGAACAAAGTTTGAACTCTGTAAAACCTCCCCAGAGCCATTAAAAGCATAGATTTCATAGACAAAGATAGAAATGGAGCAGCAGAGAGTTTAAGGCATGAAAATGGAGATATTTGAGCCTGAACTCGGCGGTTTAGAGGCAAAGTACTAGATTGAAGACATCATGGATCACACAGAGGGTACAGAGTACATAAATTAATGCATATCAGGTTTTATACACCAGCTGAATGTTTCTCTTCATGAAAGGACATGGTACACATTATTGTTTCAGTCCACATTGAGTCCAAGTAAAGATTTCCACCCTGACGGAGCAGTCCTATGCTACCAAAGCATTTGTTATGCAGCATGGCAGACCTCAAAATCATCTATCTGCCTTTTTGTTTATTCACCAGAGTACTATAGAGTATTGCAGCCAATGTACACCAAAGGCACACCTAGAGTAAAATGCAGCCTAACGAAGATCATTCTTCCATTCAAAGAGTACCAGAGATTAATGCTCAGAATTTAAATCTGAATGGGCTTCGACCCTCTTTCCTTCTGAGTTTTAATTCTTCATTTAGTTTTTCACCTACCTACTCCACTCTCTTCAGCTATAAAATTCATGAAGAATCTCATTGTAAAGGTTGTTGATTAGTTATCAGTGAATTGCAAGCTTTTATTTTGAGACATAGTCTTTGTGTAAAGTTGTAAGATAGGCTGAGGAAGATGTTTGTTGACTGAGTATCCAGCTATTGGCAATGTTGTACTTGACTGGTGTTTCTTTTTAATATGACAAGCACATTTCTTTGGATCCTGATCTAAAGCAGCGGTGATGTTTTTCTATCTCTGTATTTGTGTTTAACTTGCATTCCATTTCATTTCATTTCTACTGGCTCACATCAGAAATCTGGCATAGGATTTACCCTTGTAGGTACCCTATGTTTCTGCTCTCCTTCCCTTTAATTTTTTCTACTAAGTGTGTTACCTAAGAGTTGATTTCAGCTAGTTTAACTAGCGTAGTGGATGTTATTTCCTGCTAGCTAATGTATGAATTAATGAATCTGTTCTTAGAGGTTCTTGTTAGGATTTAATTGAAAGAATTGGGAACATTGGGAGGTCTAGAACCCTGTTTCTATCTCACTAGGATCCTTTTCAATTGATTGAACCTTTCTAAGATCCCTCAAGCTTGAGGCCAAAGCATTGAGAGTTCAAAGTCTCTCTCTGATCTCAGGTCTTTAACTTGTGTTCTAAATCTTTATTGTTTCCTCCTCCCTTACCATTCCATACCACACTATCATCTTTAAGATCCAATGTTTTAGATGACTAGCCCAACTGAAAGCCTGCACATTGAATAGCAAGTAAACCCTTTCTTGAATCCATTACCCAATGGTCTTGAATGTTCCCTAAAATCATCCTTATTTTTCCTAAAGTCCTCTTTGCTCATCCTTGTCTTATATTGAACCCTTCTTTCCTAATGACCAGGAACCAAACAAACAACCAAACAAACAAACCCTGTGCTTATAACTAGCCTAACATCTTAACCTATGAACTTCCAAGATATATACCTTAAAAAATCATAGAGAGATCCCTCTCTGGACCCAAGAGGGCTAGATCCTGAGGTATGAAAGTGGTTTGATGTTGTCTCATCTTTTGGTATTTCCAACCTTGCCAAAAGATGGGAACCCCAACAGATCGTAAGAGAAAAGTTGCGATGCAATGGATAGAAGCGATGCAATGTGCCGATGTGAAGGGACACATGGCGGAACAATGCAATATCACACATCGGTGATGCGAAGTTCATTACATACCGCGAAGTGGCAATGCGAAGATGTGATGCAAAGTTCATCGCATATTGCAGATCGAAAATCTGAGGAGAGATATCGCACAATCTTATAAGTCATGTGAGTTGTGATGCGAAGTAGTGATAAAGTCAAGTGGGACCTGATCGCATATCGCTCATCGCAAGCTCAGGACAAAGTGCGATAAAGGAACCAGATGCGATGCAACCCAAAACCATTATTTAAGAGATTTCAAGTCTGGGTGTGTGTGATTTCCCTTTGTAAATTGCATCGGAAAGAAAAGGAGCCATATAGAAAAGAATGTTTGAAACGCCAAAGTGCGATAAAGCGATAGCCGTTGGATCATGGAGTAGAGATCTACGATGCATATTAGAAGTGTTAATTTGGGCATCGATAAATGTGCAAGATTGGCGGAAACAAAAAATTTATGAAAGTATAAGGTTTCCCTTTGAGAAATCGCATCGGGAGGATGAAAGAGCAACATAGAAATGAAGAAAAAGAGAAATAGCTGAAACGCCAAGATACAGCTTGGTGGGACCCTTCACACATCGCATATCAGGATATCAGATGGTCGAAGGCACATAGAATATTTGAATCGCAGAAGTGCGATAAAGAGAGTGGACGTGATGAAGATCAAAGCTGAAGCCTAAAGCATTTCAAGTTCGGGAGTATGGGAGTTCCCTTTGTTAAATCGTTTTAGAGAGAAAAGGAGGATTATTAAGTAAAACAAAAAGGAAAGTATGAACATGGGTAGAAAGGCTTGGGTTAGGATCCGACACAGAGAAAAAGAGGCAGAGTCGGGAAAAAGGAGAATATGGTGGCACCGTTTGAAACACAACAACTGGGTCAAGTTAGGCCAAAATGATAGTTATGCAGAACTGTGTTGAATATAATAGCAGGAACCGAAATGAATCTAACAGCAGCAGAAAAGACAAATGCACAACGAGAAATGAGATGAAAGGACTGAGTGAAATATTTTTGTTGTAACTGTAAATGTAAATGAATTAATTATTTTTATTGTATGTGATGCAAAGTCAAGTCTCTGTATGCAAAAGAAAAACTCCTCTATAATACTAAAATGTATACATACTGTTATACTGTTCTGAATGGGCTGGACAAGAAAATGAGAAGGGGGAAGGGTAAGAGTCATACCTATTCATTTCGAATTCCCTGTGGAATGCACAATGTTATGAGGTGATATCTATAAATAATGTTACAAGCATATGCATAAAAAAAGAGAATGGAGAAAGAGGTCAGAGAGTGTAAGAAGAAGAAGGAGATAAGAGAGGAGTTGTGAATATTCAGAGATGATATAAAGAAAATTTTAAGGCTGGAAGGACAGCAGTAAAGAAGGAGAAAAACATAGCTGATATCCAGGTAAATTAGCATATGATTTTATTGTACAGTGAGGAAGTTGGAACTTTCATATCAAGTTGTTTCTTGGTAGATGTCCAATTGTAGCTGGCTGAGGTAGGAGCCTCCTGTAGGTTGTAGCCTGCAGAAAATAGATGGGAGTTGGAGCTTCCTTGCAAGTTGTAGCTTGCAGAATTGAGGTAGTAGCCTCATGTAGGTTGGAGCCTATAGAAAATCAGTGGCGAGAGGGATTTGGAGCTTGCCTTTGCATCACAACAATAATAAGATGTGGTTTTCTCCCTTATGGGTTTCCACTTATATATTTTGTCTATGTGCATGATGTTTATGTGTTGATATGGTGTATCTAATCTGCTTAATACTTGCTGCTCACATATTAATATTGTTGTTACATTATGTAATAATTTGATCATGAAATGAAGGTGTAAATAAGTTTAAAGGAAATTTTTAAAATTCCATGAATGTGTTAAAATGATTCACCCCCCCCCCCCCTCTCAGTTTAACTAAGGGTTCAACAGTTTGTATCAGAGCAGGTTCCTTCGGTATTAGTTTAACAACTGGAAGGAGATCATTGGTCCCCAAGATGGCTAGTCTATAAGGATGCTCAACAAACAAAGCCCCTTTGTTTACTGGCACAAATTATGCCTTCTGGAAAATAAGAATGAGGACGTACATAATGTCTCTAGGAATAGAAGTCTGGGCTGTTGTGGATTTGGGATATGCCCCAAAGGAGTTTGACACAGAGAAAGAAGTCAAACAAGATTTTATAGCTAATTCCAAAGCCATGAATGCTCTCTTGATTGGTCTATATGAGGCAGAATTTATCAAAGTAATGCACAACAATACTGCCAAAGAAATATGGGATACATTAGAAAGTATCCATGAGGGAGATAAAAGGGTGAAGTCTGCCAAGCTGCAAGTCTATAGAGCCTAGTTTGAAAATATAAAAATGAATGAAGAAGAAGATGTTGCTAGCTTCTTCTTAAGGGTTGCAGAAATTGTGAATAACATGAAAGCTCTAGGAGAAACCATTAGAGAATGTGTAATTTTTCAAAAGATATTGAGATCTTTACCATCTAGTTTTAACCCCAAGGTTTTTTCCATAGAAGAAACAGATGACTGGGAAACATTGACCATGAACCAACTACTTGGAAACTTAATAGCCTATGAGATGAGACTTCCACAGAGGAATTCAAATGTGAGGGAGGAAGCCTTTAAGACAGAGAAGAGCAAAGAATAAAAAGAAGATACATGCTCCTGCACTGATGAAGAAGAGGCAAAATTTGTTAGAAGATTGGATAGAGGCTCAGGAAAGTATAAAGGTAAACTTCCGTTTAAATGCTTTAACTATGGAAGAGTTGGGAACTATGCATCTAAGTTTCCTCATAATAAAACAAAGAATCAAATTCAAGAGACAGAGAAAACCAAAACAAATAAATGGAAGAAAGGGAAGAGATTCAATAGAAGATCATTTTATGCTCAGCAAGATAGCAGTGCATTTGAAAACTCAAATGAATCCTCAAATGAAGAAGGAACCTATGAATTTGTGTTGATGGCCAAAGAAGAATCATAAGGATTCCCTTTAGAAGAGGAGGAAGAATGTGAGGTAGATCTTGAGGGGGAACTAAGAAGTGCCCTGGAGGAAATTGACAGAATTAAACTGAAGTGCAGAAAATAGAAAGATATTCTCCTCAAATATGTAAAAGAAGAACCAACTTTAGAAGACCTCAGTTAGTTGAAAGTAAAACTTGAAGAAGCTAAGAAGGTGGAAGACACTCTACTAAAGTAAATTGAGGGTAAAATTCAGAAGCAAGAGAAATTGGAAGAAGAAGTGGTATGGCTAAGAAAGAAACTAGAAAACACCCAAAGGGAATTATCAATGAACACTCCTCGAATGAAAATCACTGAACAGTTGGACAAGATTCTAAATGCTCAAAGGTCTCCTCTCATAAAGGCTGGGATAGGATATGAAGGAGAAACCAGTAAGTCCAAGGTAGAAGATAACAAGGATATCATTTTTGTAAAATCTGTAAAGGATAATGAAATATCTCAAAAAGGAACCATAGAAGAAGAATCTAGAAAGAACTTGATGTGTGATGAAACAAACAGAAACAAGTAGCAACATCAAGAGACAAAGAATGAGAGGAAGAATCTAGCAATTGCAAAAATCTCAATTGTTTCTGAAGATCAATTGAACAAGTTCGGAATATCTCAAAGGAAATTCTTTCCTCCTATAAGAAATGTCACTTGTTTTTCCTATCACAAACTGGGACATATTGTTGCATACTATCAGACAAAGATAATCGATTTCAACCAGCAAAATATGCAGAAATTGAAAAGACTGCCTCAAGCAAACAAATGGAGAGGACAACCTTGCACCAGGTACACTAATTATTTCCATGGGTATGTTTTTGTTGTAAGGGGTTTGACCATAAAGCCATGGAGTGTAGAACATATGGACAAAGACTGATTCTTAAAACCCCACGGAGATTTATGAACAATGGAGAGTTCACTCGTACACATAATCCATTTAAAAATATAATCAAATGTTTTGTATGCCATCAAATCGAACACTTGTCTTCCAAACGTCCTCTCAAAGAATGTGATCCATCTTCTGAGAAAAGGTTCCAAACAAATAGTTGCATGCAGTGGAAAAATAAGTTGAATAAGTGTGACATGGCTCTAATAGCCCAAGATCAAAAAAGCCAATGGTATTTGGACATTGTATGTTCAAAGCATATGCCTGGAGATCGAAGCAAGTTTGTAACCTTTGATGAAAAAAATCTAGGAATGTAACATTCGGTAATGATAAAGCAGGGAAAATCAAAGGAAACGGCTCAGTCAGTCTGAATAATGGAAGAGGAAAATCTCAAGATTTACTATTTGTGGATGGGCAAAAAGCCAATCTGCTAAGCGTCAGTCAAATGTGTGAAAAAGGCTGTGAGGTCCTTTTTAGAGCCCAAGATTGTGAGGTAATATCAAGCACCACAGGAAAGACCTTGATCAAAGGTGTTAGAACAGGATGTAATGTCTATATAGTGGAAGAAGAGAATGAAGAATGCCACATAAGCAAACTCGATGAATCATGGTTATGGCATAGAAGACTAGGACACCTAAACTTTGACCACATCATCAGTCTGAGCAAGAAGAATGCAGTCAGAGATATGCCAGCAATAAAGAAGCCTTCAAATAACATATGTAAATCCTACCAACTGGGCAAGCATACCCACATATCTTTCAAGACCAAAGAGATACTATCTACAAGTTGGCCTCTTCAACTTGTAGACATGGACTTTTGTGGACCTTCAAGAAATAAAGCACCAAGAGGAGAATATTATTTCATGCTGATAATAGATGATTTTTCCAGAATGACGTAGGTAGCATTTCTCAAATATAAATTTGAAGCACTTGAGAAATTCAAGATATTCAAGGCATTGGCAGAAAATCAAACAGGATGCAAGCTAAAGTGCATCAGATCAAACAGAGGAGGTGAATTCACAGATTATGATTTTGCAGACCTATGCAATGAGCATGGGATAAAACAACAATTTACAATTGCAGGCAAACCTCAACAGAATGGAGTGGAAGAGAGGAAAAACAGGTTAGTACAATAGATTGCTAGAGCTAGGATGCAAGAAAGTAACATTCCCCAAACCTATTGGGCAGAAGCAGTACACACAGCTGCTCACATTATCAACAAAGCTCATCTAAGACCAAATTGTGACAAGACTCCTTACGAATTATGGCATGGTAAACCAGCATCAATCAAGCACTTTAGAGTCGTTGGAAGCTAGTGTTACATAAAAAATAATGATGAAAAATTGGGGAAGTTTGATGCAAGATCTGATGAAGGAATATTTTTAGGATATGCATCCAACAGTAAGGGTTACAGGTGCTACAAAAAAAGACTACACAAAATTGTGGAAAGCATTGATGTAAGATTTTTATGAAGATCTACCAAACAGAACAAGAAGCACAAGTTGTGCCAATCCTACAGATGATCATGAAGCTGAGAACCAAGATAATGATGAACATAGCAAGACAACAGAAGATATTGAATCAAACTCAAAAGTTCCCTCAAGACACACTCAAAAGAACCATCCAGAAGATCAAATCATTGGGGACAATAGTGTGGGAGGCCAGACAAGAAGACAACTTAATGAACATACAGAAGAAGTATACCTAGCCATGCTATCTCAAATAGAGAAAAAGAAGTTTGTGGAAGCCAGCAAAGACAAAAACTGGGTAAATGCTATGAATGAAGAACTAGACCAAATTGAGAAGAACAATACCCGGGAGTTAATTCTAAGACCCACTGGGAAAAATGTCATTGGCACAAAATGGATATTCAAGAATAAGATGAATGAACAAGGGCAGGTAATTAGAAATAAAGCCAGACTTGTATGCAAGGGGTATTCTCAAATTGAAGGACTTGACTATGATGAAACCTTTTCCCTTGTAGCCAAAATGGAAGTAATCAGAATGTTTTTGGCCTTTGCATGCTATCATGATTTCAGGGTATACCAAATGGATGTGAAGTCTGCCTTCCTGAATGGAAACTTAGAGGAAGAAGTCTACATGGAACAAACTTAAGGATTCTCCTTAACAGATAAACATGACTATGTGTGCAGATTAAATAAATCCTTATATGGGTTGAAACAAGCCCCTCGTGCATGGTATTCATGGCTGGACAAATACTTGCAAAAACAAGGTTTTAAGGAAGGAGGAGTAGATAGCAACTTGTACATAAAGGCTAATGAAAATGAACTCTTAATTGTAGTAGTGTATGTAGATGACATCATGTTTGGTAGCAACAAATATGGGTTAGAAAAATGATTTGTTGAAGAAAGGAAATCAGAGTTTGAGATGTCTGTTGGGGTTCTTGTGATTTGGCAGATCTGGCAATACCAAATGACAAGACAACATCAAACCACTTTGGGATCTCAGGATCTAGCCCTCCTGGATCCATAGAGGGATCTCTCTATAAGGGTAAATAAATGTATATCTTTGATGTTCAATTTAAGGTGTTAGGCTAGTTATAGGGCACAAGGGTTTTTGTTTTGTTTTTTTGGTTGGGAATATTGACAGAAGAGTTCAATGTAAGGTAAAGGAATGAGTAGAGAAGGATTTTCTACAATGGGGAGATAATTTGAAGAGGATACAAGTCCATTGGGAAATGGGGTCATAAAATGGTTTACTTGCAATTCAAATATTCCAAGGCTTCCAAAGGGCTAGTCATCTAAAATAGAGGATCTCTTAAGATGATAGTATGGGATGGAACAATAAGGAAATGAATGAGAATGACAAGGAAAACCTTCCAAGGTGACCACTTCGGAGTAAGTCAAGGGACAGGGCATACCTTATACCTCTATGATCGAAACTCCTAATGAGGCTAACTTTGAAGACAACAATCCAGTAGTCCTCCTGACTACTTTCAGATAGTAGAAAACACTTAAGTTAAAACACAGAGTGAATTCTAAGATCAGAGAAAGACTTTTAACCTTCTCTGCTTTTGGCATTCAACTCAAAGGAATCTTAGAAAAGCTAATTGTTGGAAAGGGAAATTAGGGGACAGGGATAATCACTAAATCTCCCTATTCTCCTATTCTTTCAGCTGAACTAGACAACAACATCTAAGAAACAAACACTAAATTCATACATCAGTAAGCATGGGCAAACCAACTTTTAACTGTTTAAATTATGTTGAATTTGTTCTAAGATACACGAATAGCAGAAAACATAAAAATAAGAAGTGCAGGAAGAATTAGGGTACTTGCAGCAGTATATCCTAAGCTAAATTTATTGTTTCTTATCACAGAAAATGAAACATGATGTAAAATGGAGGGAAAACAATAACAAAGAAGGGACACATCACCACTGATTTAGATCGGGATCCAGTGAACATGCTTGTCATATTAGTAGAGAAAAAATAGTCACATACATTCTTATCCAATAGCTTGATATCATCCAGAAATCATCTCCCAGCCTATTTACAACTACTATTCATAGAAATCTAACTCAGTAAAACAGCTTACAATCAATGTTTTTCCAACAACCAACCGACATTTTCAATGTAATTTTCATGGGTTCTTATAGGTGACTGAGTGATAGCAGTGGTAGATAGGACTTAAAATCTTAATTAAAATAGAGGGAGAAATGTCTTCGAAGCCCATTATGTTTAATATCTTTACATTAACTTTCATGGATATGTTCCTGGAGATACTTTCCTAGCTGTAGTACTCTGTTTATAATCTAAGACAAGAAATGTGAAGATTGGAATTTCAAGTCTTCCATAATTTATAACTAATGCACTGACAGTTTTAAGGACTTCTGTCAGAGTAATAACTTGTTCTGGTGCATGATGAGGAATGGAGTAGGTTGTGTGACTAGTCCTTTCTTGGAGAAAGAACGTTCTGCTGATATTAAATCACTGATATGGCTTGATTTGTGCTTTAGGCTTCATTAAGCCTTCCTTGGTCATATTTTATGATCTTCTAACTGTATCCTTTGACTTAACTGTTGATTAGGCATTAAGTCTTCAATATTATGCATTAATCTTCTTAATATTTTCTAATACACTTTGCTTCTTCTTCTGTACAGATGTCTGGGGTTTGGCTGAGCTGGAGGGTTGTGTTAGGGTGAATAAACCCGATCTTTTATCAAACAAGCTATTAAATCCTCTCTATGATTTCTTCCTCTGCGATCTTCAGCTCTGTGATAGTCTCTCAGCACTATATGTCACCATGAATGTGACTGTGGAGACAATATAAATTCATCACCCTTTGAAACCTGCAAAAAAGGATAACACGTTATAAAAATCTGTGAGAGTGGGAAGGACTGCTTTAGAGGCTCGTGATGGTGGATGAGCAGTGAGGAAAAATGTGGATGCAACGGAAAAATGGGAGGAAAACCATGGCAGAGCAGCTAACCAGGTCCGATGGGGTTCAAGTGCGATGAGAGACGTGGACCGTTAGATCAGGATGATCTACGGTGGATATCTCTTGATGAAACGTTTCAGGAGAATAGATGAATGGAAAATGAATGGGGTTGCGATATAGTATGAGTTGTTCAATCTCAAAGATCGACGGCTGGGATTAAAACTGATGCCAACATTGTGGAGGGAAGCGGTATGGCAGAAACTGGGGATGGTTTTCACATAACAAAATGGGGGGGAGGCGGTATTTAATTTTGGAACACGATTTCATACACTGATTGACACGTGGATTTATAAAACTGCTTACTACATCGCGCGGAAGTAGCGCATTGCGAGGGAGGCTAAAAAATTACGTGATATGATGTGCTGGCCATTATATCTACGGCTGTAGGAGAGTGCGACGGAGGATAAGGTGCGCGGGTAGAACAAATGGTGGGGCTTGGCAGTGATGTAAGGTTTTGTCGCATAGTGGAAAGGCGTTGGGTTATCGGGTTAAGTCCCGACCATCGTATTCTTCCGATCGGACGATTATGATTTAATAAAAGGGAAGAGGTTTTGAAAAGGGGAGAAGGAATGTTAGATGAATGGGCAGAAGGAAGAGTGCCCGATGATCGTTGATCTGTGTAGATCAACGGTCCAGATTTTCTTAGACCACAACATCGTGAATGGAAAAATAAACGGAGGAAAAGGTTTTATGAAAGGAGGTTTATGTATTTAAGCACCCGATTGCGGGGCTTTAGAACATATGAGAGAAAGGGCTAAAGGATATAAGCCCTCGGGGCTTAACAACTTATGATGCAAAAGACTGTTATTTAGGCCAAAAACAAGGATTTTTAAGGCCAAGTAAGGGTTCCGATAGGCAAAAGGAGGGATTTTTAAAGCAAATAAAGGGAAATATAATATTTAAAGGGGTTTAGGATGATTTAGAGGTTAAAATGAAGGATGATTTTGAGGGATTTTTTGAAGGAAACACGGATGAAAATGGGGATTTTGTGGGAGTGAAATGGA
The DNA here is from genome assembly GCA_034641835.2 of Pinus albicaulis. Lineage (NCBI taxonomy): Eukaryota > Viridiplantae > Streptophyta > Pinopsida > Pinales > Pinaceae > Pinus > Pinus albicaulis. The sequence goes on along the minus strand of JAXQQM020080031.1, from coordinate 77,794 downwards.
GAAAATGGAGGCCTTTTGAAAACAGTTTCTTTCACAAAACAATAGGGTTCATTAATGGAAACAACAGTGAATATTATCTAAAGGATAGAAGACACATGAAGGCTTCAAGAATGATAGGTTTTCAGGGGAATTTATGACTTGAAGGCTTGATGACAAATTTAGCCACCTGTTTTCTTTGACAAATTATTATAGGTGGCTAATATTGGCTCCACATGGGGATGGCATCTTCTTGAAGGTGTCAAGAATCTCATATATAATCTTTGGAAGTAGGCTAGAGCCTGGTCTTTGACCATATTTTTCTACTTTGATCAACTGCTACATAAGTGAAAAGCATTATATCAACAACAATACTTCCCCAAACAACTACCTACCCATCCTACTGTCCTAACATTTTTTCTTCAAGGTGCACTTAGACTTGCCGACCTTCCTCATCATTATTTTTTATTGAAAGCAAAAATAATATAATTCTACCCTTATTCCTCCATGAGACCATATTAAACAGTTGGACTCATAGCTTCTCTACCTAAACTAATATCTGCCAGGATTAAACTGTCTGGAAAATTTTCATCTCTATATTCTAAAACAGAAATTGAAAACATAGCCAAACTAGGATTAGGATGTCTGATTTGGTGTGGGTCCATGGCATAAAGACAAGCTGCACATGAACTGAAACTTTGCAGAAAATTGAAACAAAATTGTGAAGGCTTGAAATTATGAGAATTAAGAGCATCCTTCCTTCTTTTTGTGACTCATATTTTGACCTTTTTGGAGTCACTTTTCTTTCTTTATTTCAGCTCTGATTTTGACCCTGTTAGAGTTGTTTTCTTCTTCTTTGCTAGTTCAAGTTTTGAGCATGTTAGAACCAGCCTTCCTCTTTTCTCTGGCTCAGGTTTTGATCTAATTTGAGCCATTCTTTTTAGAACTTCATAGGTTCAAGATTTGAGCTTTTCTAAATCTTTCCTTTCTATTTTTTTTGTATATATTTTTTTCCTTTTCAAAATAAAAAAAAAGCAATGACATTTAAAATGGAAGTGAAGACTTAAAATGAAATTTAGTAGAAATAATGCTTGAGCATCCTTCCATTGAAAGGACCCCCAAACAGATCTGTACCATCCAATTCTTGTAGAAAAAATGCATTGGGACCAATGGCATATTGGATGATGTAAGGGCCTTGCCATAAATTGTCAAACTTTCCATGATTACCCTTATCCTCTCTCCTAGAGTCCCATTTGAGTACCTTGTCCCCAGTTTTTAAATCACAGGCCTTTGTCCTTTTATCAAACAAATTTTTGATGTTCTCTTGCACTCTTTGAGCTCTGTTGTAGACTTCTTCCCTTGTTTGCTGGAGATGTATGGTCTAATTTATCCTCCTTACCATGCTCTCTTCCTCTGATTGTATTTCTTGGACCAATTTTATCACTGGTACTCCCAAAATGGTAGGAAACACTGCATATGCTCCAAAAACTAGTTGATAGGGAGACATTCCAATGGATTTCTTTGTTGTCAATCTGTCTACCCATAAAGCATACACCAGCTTATTATGCCATGATTTTTTATTATCTTCAAGCAGCTTATTGATGATGTTCACCAAACTCTTATTTTATGATTCTTCCAGCCCATTACTTTGAGGATAATAAGCAGTAGAATGAACAAGTGAAATCTGATACCTGTGGCAAAAATCAATCATCTTTTTGGAACCAAATGCAGCAGCATTGTCAGTGATAATTTTCCTAGGGTAGCCAAATCTAGATAGGATATGGCCTTCAAGGAATTTTATGATAACTGAGTCTGTGGCATTTCTAGAAGGGATGGCTTCTATCCATTTAGTGAAAAAATAAGTGGCTGTGAGTATCCATCTATGTTGGGTAGATGAAGCAGGGTGGATTTCCCCTATGAAGTCTAGGCCCCACTGTTGAAAAGGAGCTTCAACAGTGACTGGTTGTAAAGGTAAAGCAAGGAGTTTTCTTTTGCCCTCAAATATTTGGCATTTGTGGCAGGCAACTATCATTTTATGGACATCTTGGAAGAGGGTGGGCCAGTAATAGCTAGCTCTAATGATTTTATTGGTGGTGGTTTTCCAATAGAGATGGCCTCCACACTCTCCTTCATGAAACTCATGCTTGATCCTATGTGCATCAACTTCAGGCAAACATTTAAGCAATAAACCATTGGAATTTTTCCAATATAAACAATCATTCACAATGCAATAATTTCTAGCTTTCAACTTTAAAAACCTTGCCTTTGTCTTAGATAAATCAGGAGGGGCATTGAGATTGATAAGCACAAACAAGATATCAACATACCAAGGTGAGTTTTGGAACTGTTCTTCAACAATGGGAGCTGGTAAACCTTCATGTTCATCCAAAGTGTCTACCATATTTATGTCAAGGGCTTGTAAGTTAGATTCAACCATTAATTGTGCTAAGCCTTGACCCTTGATGAGTTTAGTGGGTCTGATTTCCAAATCATATTCTAGTATCACAACAATCCACTTTCCTCTTTTGCCATCTATATCTTGTGAAAAAATGTCTTTTACCACTATTTTTAGGTACAAAGGCAATAATATGAGAATGTAAGATATAAACCCTGAAATCCTTCAAGGCCTTTACCAAATCATAGGCATGTTTTTCCATGATATTATATTTCAAAGGTGCATCTCTTAATGCCTTGCTGAAAAATGGAATTGGCTGCTCTTGTCCTTCTAGATTTTTCTGTAATAGGACAGCAGCCACAATATGCTTTGAAGCAAATAAGAATATGAGGAAATCCTTTGTAAAATCTGGGCTGATGAGAACTAGTGCTTGGGTAAGTGCATGTTTTACCAAAAGACTTCTTGGATTCTAGAGTCCATATAACTCCTACTTCTTTCTTTAGCATGTTTTTCATGTTTCTAAGGAGTTCTTCCAGGTTGGGTATAAACCTCCTCAAGAAATTAATCTTCCCAATGAAATACTGCAATTCCTTGATGTTTCTAGGGTGGCTAATCTGCAATATACCCTAAACCCTTTTTGGGTCTATTTTAATTCCCTTTTCAGATATGATATGACTGAGAAGTTTACCTTCTTGGAGACCAAATAATGTATTTTTGGGATTTAAAGACAACCCATACCTCCTGCATTTTTCAAAGACCTTTCTCAAATGTTTAAGGTGTTCTTCATCAATTTTGGAATAAACTATGATGTCATCAAGGTAAATTACAATGAAGTACCCTATTTTTTCTCAGAATGAAATGTCCATGGCTCTTTGAAAGGTGGCACCAACATTCATTAACCCAAAAGGAATTTTCACGTACATGAAGGTGCCCCAAGGAGTTGTGAAGGTTGTTTTGAGTTGATCTTTTGGGAGTACCAATACACGGTTGTATCCTAAAAAGCCATCTAGCAGTGAAATCCTCTTAGAGCCAACTACCCTTTGTAAGATGTGTTCCATTTTGGGCAAGGGGTAATTCTCTTTTACTGAGGTTCTGTTTAAGTTTCTAAAATCGATACACAACCTAATTTCTCCTGTCTTTTTCCTTACAACCACAAGGTTAGATACCCAATCTGAAAACCTCAAAGGGACTATGATTCCAGCTTCATACATTCTTAATTTATTTTTCTACCAGGGGAAACTTTACATTATTAATTCTGTGTAGCTTTTTCCTGAAAGGTTTCTGGTTTTCTTTCAATGGTATCTTATGCTGGATGATCTCTGTGTCATAGGCCTTCAAATCTTCATAGCTCCAAGCAAAAACATCAAAAAACTCTTTAAATAAATCAATGTATTTCAGTTTGATATGTGCTGGCAATGTTTTTGATAGTTTGATCATCTTAGGTTTGTCCTTGCTGCCTATATTTCATTCTTCGACATCAGATTCAGTGGGTTCTATAGTGGGCTTCTTTGCCACATCATTGAAATCGAAGATGTCTTCAAGGGGTGTTAGTCCTCTTGGTATTCATTTGTATTTGAACTGCAGTACCTTTATGTCTCCCTCTTCTATTTGATTTTCAAACTCTCTGGTCAACATGTTTATTTCTGCAATAGGGGATGGTTTATCTTCATCAGGGGGCTTTTCATCCAAACATCTTTCATCGGACTTGGGGTTTGAATTTGGAAATTCAAACTCATTCATGGAAAGTAGGAAATACTCTATTTGTTTATCACCCTCAAATACCTGCCAATATTTTTCATTATCTAGCACTGCTAGTCTGTATTTTGTCTGAATAGTGAACTTTTTGTCTTTATGGGATCTCTGATATGAACTAGCAGCACAAGCCAATCCATTGGCAAGTATGTTTTGAATTCTAGGGACAAACACAAGCTCATATTCTACAAATGTTTTCAACAGATCCATGGCATCATTCCTATATGTCCTTAACCTAGGATGTTTGGCAGTGTACTCTCCATTTATTTGTTTGATGACTAGTTCTGAGTCTCCATGAACAACTATCCTTCTAGCTCTTATTTTTTTCAATAGATGCATCCCTAAGAGGAGAGCTTCATACTCTTCTATGTTATTTATACATTTGAAATTTAACTTGAATGTGTGGCTCTCAGCATAACTGTTTTCAGTGTTGTGAAGCCATACCCCAGCTCCTGCATTCCTTTTAGTGCAAGACCCATCAAAGCTCATGCTCCATAAGGGATTGTTTGCAGATTTGTTATCATTTTCCTCCTTACTTTCATCTTGTTTCCTGAGGTCAGCAGGCTGATGGGTAATCTGCTCTCTACAATCTTGATTCTGATTTTCTAATTTTGCAAACTGTTCAAATGTTTCTCCCTAGTTTTCCTCTGTATCCAGAGCTGTCATTATGTTTGGATTTGTGGCCTCTACTCTGATTTTTAAATTTATATCTTCTAGCTCTTGATCATTAGTAAACTCATCATTGTAAAGGATAAAAGAGTCTAGGTCTGTATGAACAGAGTAAAGAGGGGAATGTTCTGGTTTCTCTGGGCTGCTCACCATGAAATTCATGTGTGCTTCCCTCTAAAGTCTTTGAGGTTGGCTAAAAATAGGGATAATGGCATATATCATATCCATTTGCATTGTACCCTATAGCTTAGCACCCCATGATCTTGACAGCAACATGCCATACTTGGGAGGTACATCAGCCACTACAACATCCATTACCATGCACTTGGCTAGGATTTGGGTCAAATTTACACAGAGATCTTTGATCAGGCCTAAACACTTCACTCTGCTAGAGTCAAAAGAATATAAATCCTTATATGGTCTGGTTATCTCTAGGCCTAATTTTTCCATGATCACTTTTGGCATGAGGTTTTTGGAAGGCCCTAAGTCATGCATAGCATTATGTAGGATTTTGTCATGGATATTTAGACTGACATAGAAAGGAGGCACTACCACTTCTTGAAATTTCCCTTCAATTTTTGGGCCAAACAAGAGAGCTGGTTGATCATCATTCAAGTTAACAGAGTCACTGTTTTCTCCTAAGTTTAAAGCTTTCAAAATTTTACATTTATATACATCTTGGGTGACCAACTCAATGAGAGGGACATAAATTTTGATTTTGGAAATTTCACTCTCCAGATTGAAAGGAAACTGACTCTTTGAAAGGTTCAGATCTGTTTTGTTGGTCACTATTTTATTAGCAAAATCAACTTGTTGATTCTCACTATGTACATTATTTGAAACTATTTTTTCAGGAGCATTATCTGTAATGCTAGTGTGGCTAGTTTCTTGACTTGGTTTATCAATGGTTTGGATGTCTTTGTCCTTGTTTTTTCTAGAACTCTCATCTGCTATTTTGTTGCTTTCAGCAGTCCCTTTAGGAGTCTTTTCTTAATAGTGATTTCAGAGGTTTTTGGTTTGGGAGCTTCTGATATCATATTTTTCTCGGACCTACATGATGGCATTCTCGAATCCTAACCTATAGTCTTCAGATTCTAACTCTTCCTCATTCCAATGTGTGTATGAGTTCTAGTTTTCTTCTGTGAAATAGGTGTGATCTTGGTTATCCACTTCCATCATGTTTATAACAGTTCCCTCTGACTCTTCTATTATTCCCTCATCCTCATCAAGGAAATTTTCTTAGAATGGAGGTATGATTTGTTGATCAGAATCCCTTTGTCTATTGGGAGGAGTGTTTCTCCTAAAGTTTTGGTTCTGGTTTTGAGACTGAGTTCTATTCTGATTATTGGCTTGGACAACCATTTTCTCCATCATTCTTTCTAGCCTATCCATGTTTTTGGCTATATTATCTAATTTGGAATCGGATGTATAAGCTATGGTGTCTTCCCTAAAGGTTAACTTATTTTCATCCTTCATCCTCGCTCTTTTGGCAATTAAGTTTGCCTCCACACTCACTGCTCCTTTTTGCATATCCTCTAATGTGTTATAGTATCTCTCCCTTAGTTGGTAAGCCATCTCAGGATCGAATCCGTCAGGGAACTTCATGAGGGATAACCCTTGAGGAGGTTTCATGTGGGTTGTTAAAGCGTTGTAAATAATACTGTATTTAGCACAATATTCATGGACCCCTTCTCCCACATTTCTCTTAATGTTCTCATATTCAGACAAAGTTTGGAGAGGGCTCTTCTTGACTTCCCACTTGTTTAGAAATGATTGATGAAAGGCGGGGAGGTCCTGGATGCTATGTGGAGCTAGATTTTAAAACTATTTTCTAACTTCTCCCCCAAGACTTTAAGCAAACAACCTGAACTTTATGGTCTCATCAGCTATCTCATTTATATCACAGTAGTTGTTGAGTCCCAAACTTGCATCTTTCCTATACACCTTTCTAGACTTTTTCTATTTACTTGGACCTCCTAAGTCATCAACATCATTACATATTAATCATAAAAGAGCATTTAAAGTGGTTTTTAACTATGTTTTGTGTCTGCTGTTTGAATTAGATTTTTGCTCATTGAGCTGCGGAATCTTGTCACTTTCCGCAGCTGCTTCAACTTTCCGCAGCCATTTTGTTAAAGTCTATATTGCAGGTGTCTTTAGGCAAATCAAGCCACATGGGCAAGTTGGAAATGACATGGATATGGACCGAGTCCTATTGGCTCAGTCGAATTCACCAAAGAAGGTCGTGGTCAAAGGTAGTCAAGCGGTGGTCAACCTAAGAGTCCTACGGTGACAGAACTTCGTTTTTCACCACGTGAAGACTTGCGTAGCCGTTCCTAAATCTCAGGGGACATATCAACACCTGTGAACTGCTCCATAAGCCGAATCCAACGGCCACCCTCCATAGATTTAATCTTCACGGCAGCCATAATGCTAGATTTCTGGACGTGGTTGTTCACGTGTCTTTTATCAGCGTAGATTGTAGGAAATTAGTTATGTCATCCTCTGTTATAAATAATGTGTTCTCATACACATAGTAGTTAGCTTCTGTAATGTAATTTTGCTGAAAAGAAAGCCCACTGTGCCGTGACATTATTTCCTTGTTATGACTGCGTTTTGAATACATGAGAAGAGTCTGTTCATAAGCATAATTCGTGGTTGATAGTTGTTGCCCGAGGATTGTGCAGAGGGCCCCTGCACATGCCGAGGTTTTGTTTATTGCTGTATAGTTTCATGATTTGTTTCCTTACGTTCATTATGCCATAGTTATTCACGTGTATATATTACATCTCTTATGGTATTAACGTTTTATTTATGTCCATAATTTTTCATGCTTTATACTACTGTTAACTGATCAGTGTCTTTGTTCCAGATTACAGTAGGCAGCCCGGGCATTTGCACATAGTTTTACAATGACTAATGACATGGAATCAGTCTTGTCCTTCTGCTGATTTATTTTTCTTAGCTTTTAATTCCAACATTGTTTTATTTATTTCAGTTTTGTACATTTTCTTTATTAGTTAGATTAGATATTAAATTACTCATGTCATTATCAGTTACCTCCGAAAGCCATAGCGAGACTAATGGTGAGGGATTGAAGTATGAGTGTGTAATTTGATATTGGTTTATTTTTCTGCAAATTAGATATCAGATTGCTCAAGTTGTTTATGATTACCTCCGAAAGCCATAGCGAGACTAATGGTGAGGGGTTAGAATATGAGTTGATGTAATTTGATTTTAGCTTTACTTTGCTTGCAATTCTTGGATTTCTTTGAGCACAGTTTCTTTTGTATTTAGACAGCAGCAAGGGTAATGGGTTTCATGATCAATAGTTCACTTTTTGTTTGACTAGTATAGTGGCACATTTTCATTTTCTTTTAGGAATTAATTTTGTCATTGCATGTTTTAAAACCCTTTTGAAGTTTGAATTTTGGGAAATCATTATAAAGGACATCATTTCCTTGAACATTTATATCCATACTTGTCTTTTAGAATTTCCATCTCACATTAGGAAACCAACCAAGATAAAAACTCCCAAGATAAATAAAAAACCCAAAAACGACAAAAAGTAAGAGATAGGTTATCTTGCACATATAGTGCGCCACACTTCGTCAGCTTACGAATCCCAGATTGAAAAATTAATGTAGCAATTTAGGACACACTAAATTGACCAAACATTTTGGCGCCGTTGCCGGGGAAGTGTAACTAGGTAGCCAATTTCTTAAAAAAAAAAACAATAAAAAGAAGGGAAAATTGATAACTTCTTGAAGTATGCTCTCCTCTTGCACCTAGTGTGATCTGGAGGATCAGAAAAGAGAGTTATTGGTTCAATAATTTCTTAAGTATGCTCTCTTCTTGCACTTAGTGTGACCTGGAAGATCAGAAAGAGAATTATTAGCCCAACTTAAAAAAAAAAATGACATGCATAGAGCAAGAGATTCTAGGGGAAGGTTTATAGCTAGAGCCAAGAGTTCGATTTTCACAACTCCATCTTCTTCAAGGCATAGACAAGATTCACCACCATCTACCCCTAGCCTTAAGATTCCTGGACTTCAAGGAGCAGCTGAATTAGAGGATTCTCCTACACCATCTACCAAATCTCATTTAGAAGAAGACCCTTTCTTTACTTCTACAGGAGAGCATATTGTAATTAAAGAAGTAGAATCACCTGAAGAAGAAAAGGAAGAAACTCCCTCTCATCCTCCCTTGATAGAAGAACCAGAGGACTCTGAAGACTCTGAAGAAACTATCATGACAGAGGAAGTAGTAGATGGATTCCGAGGTAGAGGTAGAGGTGGAGGAAATAATGGAGGCAACAATGGTGGAGGTGGAGTTAATAATGGAAGAAATAGGGAAGGAGACAACTCGTTTGGATTCCCTATAGTTGATGAGGAAACTCATACAATGATGAAAAACATCTCACCATCTGTCCTCCCCAACTTTTATGGATTGCGAAGTGAGGATCCTGAAACATTTCTGTTTGAGTTTGAAGTCGTGTGCTGAACCTATGACTATATGGAAGACTCTCAAAAACTCAAACTGTTTCCTTCAACATTGAAGGGAGCCGCTTTGAAATGGTTCATGGGATTAGTCACCCAATCTATTAGGACTTGGAATGATATGAAACAAACATTTTGGATAGATACCTGGACTATTGCATGCCCACCAATCACAAGGATGAGGTATTCAAAATGGTACAAAAAGAAGATGAAAATTTGGAGGATTTACTTGAAAGATTTCAATACAAATTAAAAAGAGCAAAGATGAGCAATTTATATGAGGAAACTTTGAAAGCCCTTCTATTAAAATCCGTCAGAGATGAATGGATAGATATTTTAAACATGATGGGGAAAGGAGACATTTCTCAACTTCCACTTTGTGACATAACAGAACTATGTGTCCATCTCTCAAGGGGAAAATATAAAACGGGAAAAGGGCCTAGAGATCCTTCTCTTATCAGGGCAAACAAATCTGCAACTGGATCAGTAAGTAGGGCAGAGATTGGAAATATGCTTGATGAATTCAAAACTGATATTTTAGGGAGCCTTAGTGAACAACTAGACACCCTTAAAATCCAAAACAAGCAGAAAGCAGAAACTGATGCTCTAGCCATCTTTTGTCCGAAATGTAGGAAGAAACATGCTTTAATGGAATGTCCCTTGGATGCAAAATTTGTAGAAACATGTATGATTTTCTCAGAGAATCATGAGACCAAGGATTGTCCTTCAATTCCTGGACTCAAAGCTATCTTTCAAGAAGATCCAAATTCAGTAGAATCTCTCTGTTTTGTTGCAAGAAGACCTTGGCAGGGACAACAAACTCAAGGGTTTAGCAACCCTATGAATCTTCAAACCCCACCAAATTGGAATCCTTGGCAACAACCTTGGCCCCAACCTCAAAATTCATATCAGTCATGGGTACAAGGAATGCAAAATCCTTATGGGATATTTGCTCAATTTTATCAATATCCTCCATCTTTTCAAAATCAACAAGCTCCACAACTTCCAAACCCAAATCTACAACTTTCATTACCATTTCCACAACAACAACCTTCTCAACAAAATCCAAATCCTCAACTCATGCTTCCATTCCAACAAAAGACAAATCAACTTCCAGCTCAGCCATTGCCAAATCCTAAAAATAAAAATCCTCATAATACTTACATGATAGAAGGACAACAATTTCCTACCTATATGATTGTTCCTCTCAATGATGTACAACTCAGGTCTGGTAGAGTTTTAGAAAAACCTTCTATAGATATCCAAGAGCAAGATACCTCTAAGGAGGACTCTCTTAAAGTCAATAAGGGTTCTGAGGAAGCATCTCTTCAAAACTCAAACATTCAAAAAGAGAAAGAAAAGTTAACCCCCACAACTCCTATAGTTGAGCAACTTGCATCTTCATCCACACCTCCTTTCCCTGAAAGATTACAAATTGATAAAGGGGTGGAAAAACAAATCTTGTTGCCTAACTATGATTTTCTAGATGAATTAAAGAATGTTTGTATCAAGATTCCCTTGCTACAAGCCATTAGAGAGATTCCTATTCTAGCAAAAACAATAAAGGAGTTGAGTCTCAAAAGACTAGGAAGGAAACTAAGAGATACAAGAAGAATCCACCTGGTAGGAAAAATTGCAGATATCATGATGGGAAAAATTACCATGCAGAAGTATGTAGATCCAGGTAGTCCAATTGTCAAGACACATATAAATGGGATAGGAATTCCAAACACATTGATTGACTTAGGGGCTGCTATCAACATTATGAGTAGGCAGACTATGGAACAGCTAAAACTTCCTAATCTTCTTTTTACACCTACTTTACTGCAACTTGCAGATCGATCAATTATCAAACCAGATGGTGTATTAGAAGATATTTAAATCTCCTTAGATTCTTGGGAATATCCAGTAGATTTTATGATTTTGACTCCCAAGAGTAATCTAGGAGGGCACCCACTTATCTTAGGAAGACCTTGGCTAGCCACAGCTGATGCTTTCATTAGTTGTAGATCTGGGGATATGTGCATTTCTAATGGTAATTCGACAAAGAAATTCAATTTGTATCCTCCAGCAAAAGCAATCACAGAAGTAGGAGACAATGAATGGGTTGATGATGAGGACACTATAAAACCTGTCTTTACCATTTCTGAAATCAGTGAGGATAGTCAAATTCTGAACACATTAGAAAATTTTGAGACATCTTCAGAATATGACCCCACACAATTTCAGTTGGAATCTGACATAGAATATTTATCATCAATACAAATGTCTCTTTACTCTATGGAAGATTTTGGTAGTTCTACCATTGAAATTTTTCCAGGAAAAACATTGAATATCAACAAACATTTGGAAAAGTCACAACAAGAAGAACTAACCAAAATCTTGCAAAAACATTCTACTGCATTTGCATGGGAGTATACTGACATGAAAGGTATTGATCCTAAGACTTACATCCATCATATCTATATTGAGGAAAACAGTAGACCAATCAGACAACCTCAAAGAAGGATGAATCCAAATCTTAGGGAGATAGTGAAAGAAGAGCTCCAAAAACTACTCAATGTAAACTTCATTTATCCAATTTCAGATAGCCAATGGGTTTCTCCTTTGGTTATAGTACCTAAAAAGAATGGTAAATGGAGGGTATGCATTGATTACATGGAATTGAACAAAGCAACTTTGAAGGATCACTTTCCTTTTCCTTTTATCGATTAGGTATTAGATACATTAGCAGGTAAAAAGTACTTTTCATTTTTGGATGGTTTTAGTGGCTATAATCAAATTCAGGTAGCACCTGAAGATCAAGATAAGACCACGTTTACTTGTCCATGGGGAACTTTTGCCTACCGAGTGCTTCCTTTTGGGTTATGTAATGCACCAGCAACATTCCAAAGAGCAGTACTAGGAATTTTTTCTAATCTAATCCATGATTGTGTAGAGGTTTATATGGATGATTTTATAGTTTATGGTAATTCATTTGAAGAGGCATTAGAAAATTTGGAAAAATTCCTTATAAGATGTAAAGAAACAAACCTTTCATTAAGCCATGAAAAATGCTTTATGATGTTTACTAAAGGTATTGTTTTGGGGCATCATATTTTAGGAGATGGGATTAAGGTTGATAGATCAAAAGTTGAAGTCATCTCCAAGTTGCCTATTCCAAATTGTCAAAGAGATGTTAGAAGTTTTCTAGGATTTACTGGATACTATAGAATATTTATAGAAAACTTCACTAAAATAGCATCTCCACTCTTCAAACTGCTTACAAAAGACTGTGAATTCAAATGGGATCCTGATTGTCAATCGGCCTTTGAAACTTTGAAAACAAGAATATCTGAAGCACCTATCTTGAGAGGACCAAATTGGAAACTCCCTTTCCATATTTCTACAGATGCTTCAGATACAGCTCTAGGAGCTGTGTTGGGTCAAAAGGATTTAGTCCCATATGCCATTTACTATACCAGTAAAAATTTGACTCCCACTGAGTTGAACTATACTGTAACTGAAAAAGAGTTTTTAGCTGTTGTTCATGCAATCAATAGGTTTAGACATTATATAACAGGCTATGAAACTTTTATTCATACTGATCATTCTGCGATTAGATATCTAATGAACAAACCTGTTACTAATGGCAGAGTGACAATATGGCTCCTACTTTTGCAGGAATTCAATATTACTGTGTTGGATAGACCAGGGAAACAAAATACAGTAGCTGATTTCTTGTCTAGGATTCAGAATACTAAAGAAGATTCTCCTGTAGAGGATAAGTTTCCTGATGAATACTTGTTTGCAGTAACTACTAAGACCCCTTGGTATGCAGATATTGCTAAATATTTGGTTACAGGGAAACTGCCTCCACATTTATTTCCAAGTGAAAGAAGAAAGATTATTCAGGAGAGTTCAAAATATTCATGGATTTCTAACGAATTGTTTAAAACAGGGCCAGATCTTGTGATCAGAAGATGTGTCAGGGAAGATGAAATGCCTGATATTCTTAAGGTATGTCATGATGAACCATGCGGCGGACACTTTGCAGACAAAAGGACGGCCTATAAAATCCTCTCTTTAGGATATTATTGGCCTTCCCTCTTCAAATATGAAAAACAATATGTCAAAAGGTGTGACAGCTGCCAAAGAGTAGGGAAACCTACCCTTTCAAATGAAATGCCATTGCAAACACAGGTACTCATTGAACCCTTTGAAAAATGGGCTTTAGATTTCATTGGACCTATTAATCCACCATCTAAGCAAAAGAAGTATATATTGGTTTGTACTAATTATGTTACTAAATGGGTAGAAGCCAAAGCATTAGTATCTGCTACTGAAAATTCAGTTGTTCATTTTATTTATGAGGATATTTTTACTCGCTTTGGTGTTCCAAGAGAAATTGTGACAGATCAGGGAAGCCAATTCACATCCAACTTGGTGGAGAAGCTGATGGAAGAATAAAAAATCAAGCATAGAAGATCTACTCCTTACCATCCGCAAGCAAATGGTCAAGTGGAGTCTACAAACAAAGTTCTTGAAAGTATCATCACCAAAACTGTTCATCTACATAGAAGAGATTGGGTAGAAAGGCTTCCTGAAGCCTTGTGGGCCTACAGAACTACATGGAGGAATACAACAGGACATTCTCCCTATGAACTTGTTTATGGGAAAGAAGTCTTGCTCCCCATTGAGTTCCAAGTCAAGACCTTCAAGATAGCAGTTCAGTTGGGAATGGACTTATCAGAAGCCCAAAAGCATAGAATGGAGCAATTGAATGAGCTAGATGAGATCAGACAAGAAGCAATTCTAAGAACTGATCTAGTTCAATATCAAAGAGCTAAATGGCATGACAAATATATCAAAGAGAAGAAGTTTCAAGAAGGAGATTGGGCATTTTTATTTGATTCCAAGTTTAAAGATTTTCAAGGAAAATTTCAGACTCATTGGCTTGGGCCATATGAGATTGACAAGATCTTTAGCAATGGAGCGGTAAGAATCAAGACCATTGATGAATCTCAAACTCCTCTTATTGTGAATGGCCACAGATTAAAGATATATCATAAGCCACTCTCAAAAGAGGAATTTGTCAAAATGTTTCAAGATAATTCTGCAATAAGGCTGGTGAAGAAGAATCCTTCTTCTCCACTAGCCTAGCCTTTGTTCTTTTCAGTTTCAAAAAAAAAATAAAATAAAATAAAATTGTATAAGCCTGAAAACCAATAACTGATTGGCAGTCTTATACAGAAAATGTAGGGTGAAAATCAGGAACACCTGACACCCCATATTTTCCAAAAAAAAATTCCCTCTCTCTCTCATTTCACAAGTTTTATGACAACCCACTCCATTTCATTCCACTTCATTCCACTTCATTCCACTCCACTTCATTTCATTTCACTCCATTTCATCTATTTCATTTCATTTCACCAATAAAAATTTTCTTTCATGACCATTTTCATTCAGTCAGTTATCCATCTCCATTCACCCAAATAATTGTTGTGTCAGTTTCCGCAGCTGACACCAGTTTCTGCAGCTAGAAGCAGTTTCTGCAACCACCACTCTGTTTTTCAAAAATTTATAGTCAGATGTTAGTTCAACAATCATGAAATCAAATGCAGGTATGAGGACATATTATGAAGAAATGAGGCATTCAAAAGCATCAACGAGGAGCAACTGATTGAAGACTAATGAAAAATGGCAAGAATTCCAAGGTATGAGTAGAAATTTATTTCAAATGGCATTCAAGCACATTTTTACATGGTTATAAACCATAGCTCCATTATATGCAATGATTGCGTTGATAACTCCATAACCTTCCACGATCTCTATACGATTCCCCACAATCCTTGCATTCATTTTTAAACGGCCTCATAATCAAGCCTCCGGTCTTCACTCGTGTTCGGCTATACTTTGATACTCCACCTGTAATTATGGAACGTGGTTGATTTGACTACGGCTTCTCTCAGCCGCACAAAATCCGTAGCCGTTTCATAAACGTGCTTGCGTCTACTCTGCAGCCACCCAATTTTAAATACTGCCGGATGCACTTTACTCCCCCTACTGTTCTATTGACCTCACGGCTGCATTTCCACCGTGTTCACATAAGCCTTCACCCCATTTTGTTCTCTGTTCCGCTTCATTCCATGTACCTATTCTCTGATATCCACTTACAGTCACTGGTCTCCTTCATAAACCCTGTTCATTTCCGCTAATTCAGCCGTCTTACCTCCGCTAAACCCTCCTCACGCAGACGAGTTTTAAAGAACAGAAGGAAGGATGGGTCGGTTGTTGAGGACAGAACCAGAAGGACCCAAATTTATGGAAGGATACCCGCAAGTCAAAGACATATTGAAAAAGGCAAAATGGCTTCGGTTTATTCAAAAGTTTAAAGGCTACAATAAGGAGGTAACAAAAGCTTTTGCGAGGTCTTTCAACGGTCTGGAGGTGGAAATTAGGGACCTCAAATTTACAGTGACTGAGGCATCCATAGCAGCTGCTACAGAACTCCCTCAAGAAGGTGAACGCTGGTTCAAGAACAAGAGCATTGGAGAGGAAGCCTGGAGAGTGATCCTACGTAACCCAGGTATGGATGTCACCATTTTCAAAAAGGGAATTCCTGTTCATGCTTTAAAAGAAGAGTGGGCCAGTTTACTGTTGATTATTCAAAATTTTATCACCTGTGAGGGATGTTTTGGATCAATGTACATGTATCATACCCGACTGTTGATGAATTTCCTAGACAACCAGACCCTCAATCTGCCATACTTTTTACTAAACAGTTTGAAAAAGATGTCTGTAAACATCCAAAAGCATCTGGGGGACGTAGAACCATATTTGTATCACCATGGTCTCGTGAAAATATTGATAGAAAAACAATTACAAGAGAAAAAGGACACCTGGGAGCAGTTTTTAATTAGAAATTTCTTTGAAGAACCCCAAGAAACCCCTGAAGGCAGTACATCAAAAAGAAGTAGAATAAAGAGAACAGGTGATAAAACTCAAAGCACTCCTACTAACACAGTTGAAAGAACTAGTAGAGAAGAAAGACTGTCTAAAAGGAGGAAGGAAAAGACTGAGGGTAAAAATCCAACAAAATCAAAAGAGAAAAGAAGCATTGAGGCTGTGCATCAAACCCCTTCCTCGGAAGAAGACCATCAAGTATTGTCTAAGAGACTAGTTCACCTTCAGGAACAGTCAGCTATGGCCAAAAAGAAAGGAAAAGAAAAACAGAAGGAAAAAGACAGTAGTCCACAACATGTAAGAAGAAGCACCAGGCTTAAAGGAAAGTGGAGGAAAGCACAAACAAAAGGACCCCATTTTATTGATTTGGGAGAAGGAACACTTGAACAAACTCCAGCTGGCCGTAGTCCACCTCATTCTCAGCCAAACGTTGAAACTAGTCCTCAAGATGTTGACATGAGTCCTTTTCGGCCAGATTTTGAAGTCAATTCTCCTCCACAGCATTTTGGGGACAGCCCAAGGAAAACGACACCCGAGATAGATCCAAAGAAGCAAGAGGTGTATGATTACATAGAATCCTTAGAAAGAACAGCCACGGGTCCCAACACTTCATCCACTCAGCCTCACACAACACAAGAAGCTCTAGTCCAATCGTTGAAACAAGAAGTCTTTGAGTTGGAGGTTTTAAATAGACATATTAAAAATGAAAATGAAGCATTAAAGGAGCAAAAAAGATTGGACAAGATCATTCATGACAACACTATGCTACATCTGGGACTGTGGCAGAAAAAGAACATGAAATTGAAGAAGAAATGCAAGAAGATAAGTAGAGCACTGATTAATCTCAAATTCAGATGCTTGATGAAGAAGCCTAGGATGTTAGCAGCACCAAGAAAGAGGAGAAGAGGACTGGATGTAGTGGCAGAGGTATCAAGGCATATGAATTGAAGGAGGATGATCAAAATTTTGGTTGCATGGGGACATGCAACACCTTCACAGTGGGGGTATGTTGAGTCCCAAACTTGCATCTTTCCTATACACCTTTCTAGACTTTTTACATTTACCTGGACCTCCTAAGTCATCAACATCATTGCATATTAATCATAAAGAGCATTTAAAGTGGTTTTTAACTATGTTTTGTGTCTGCTGTTTGAATTAGATTTTTGCTCATTGAGCTGCGGAATCTTGTCACTTTCCACAGCTGCTTCAACTTTCCGCAGCCATTTTGTTAAAGTCTATATTGCAGGTGTCTTCAGGCAAATCAAGCCACATGGGCAATTTGGAAATGACATGGATATGGACCGAGTCCTATTGGCTCAGTCGAATTCACCAAAGAAGGCCGTGGTCAAAGGTAGTCAAGCGGTGGTCAACCTAAGAGTCCTACGGTGACAGAACTCCGTTTTTCACCACGTGAAGACTTGCATGGCCGTTCCTAAATCTCAGGGGACATATCAACACCTGTGAACTACTCCATAAGCCGAATCCAACGGCCACCCTCCATAGATTTAATCTTCACGGCAGCCATAATGCTAGATTTCTGGACGTGGTTGTTCACGTGTCTTTTATCAGCGTAGATTGTAGGAAAGTAGTTATGTCATCCTCTGTTATAAATAATGTGTTCTCATATGCATAGTAGCTAGCTTTTGTAATGTAATTTTGCTGTAAAGAAAGCCCACTGTGCCGTGACATTATTTCCTTGTTATGACTGCGTTTTGAATACATGAGAAGACTTTGTTCATAAGCATAATTCGTGGTTGATAGCTGTTCCCCGAGGATTGTGCAGAGGGCCCCTGCACACGCCGAGGTTTTGTTTATTGCTGTATAGTTTCATGCTTTATTTCCTTACGTTCATTATGCCATAGTTATTCACGTGTATATATTACATCTCTTATGGTATTAACGTTTTATTTATGTCCATAATTTTTCATGCTTTATACTACTGTTAACTGATCAGTGTCTTTGTTCCAGATTACAGTAGGCAGCCCGGGCATTTGCACATAGTTTTACAATGAATAATGACATGGAATCAGTCTTGTCCTTCTGCTGATTTATTTTTCTTAGCTTTTAATTCCAACACTGTTTTATTTATTTCAGTTTTGTACATTTGCTTTATTAGTTAGATATTAAATTGCTCATGTCATTATCAGTTACCTCCTAAAGCCATAGCGATACTAATGGTGAGGGATTGAAGTATGAGTGTGTAATTTGATATTAGTTTATTTTTCTGCAAATTAGATATCAGATTGCTCAAGTTGTTTATGATTACCTCCAAAAGCCATAGCGAGACTAATGGTGAGGGGTCATAATATGAGTTGATGTAATTTGATTTTAATCTTTACTTTGCTTGCAATTCTTGGATTTCTTTGAGCACAGTTTCTTTTGTATTTAGACAGCAGCAAGGGTAATGGGTTTCATGATCAATAGTTCACTATTTGTTTGACTAGTATAGTGGCACATTTTCATTTTCTTTTAGGAATTAATTTTGTCATTGCATGTTTAAAACCCTTTTGAAGTTTGAAGTTTGGGAAATCATTATAAAGGACATCATTGCCTTGAACATTTATATCCATACTTGTCTTTTAGAATTTCCATCTCACATTAGGAAACCAACCAAGATAAAAACCCCCAAGATAAATTAAAAAAACCCAAAAACGACAAAAAGTAAGAGATGGGTTATCTTTCACATATAGTGCGCCACACTTCGTCAGCTTACGAATCCCGGATTGACAAATTAATGTAGCAATTTAGGACACACTAAATTGACCAAACAGTAGTCATTCATTTTGTCTATGTGTTGTGAGGCAGTGATTGAGCCTATGGCTTCATATAATGGAATAGAGGTATGATATCCTTGGGGTAAGGCAACTAATTGAGCAGGTAGGACTAGGGGGTCGGACCAAGTTGCCATGGCGAGGATTGTGGGAGTAAAGGAGTAGCTTGAGCGGCAGTTATATGGATGGCAGAACTACTTAGACCAACCACATATTTTTTAGCAGACTTAGGGTGAGAGAGACCCAAGTTATGAATGAGGTGGATATCAGGAGGTGTTGATGGAGGGGTTTCTTTGTCACTAATATGTTGACCACTATGTGGTGGTGAAATTGAAGGCTCAAATTCTGTCTAATCTATACCATTAAAGGACTTAGTTCTTGGTAAATCACTTGGTAAATCTAATTCAAATCGAGTATCTGATAGATATGCAAGTTTTTCAAGTGCTGAGTTAGTTCTATGAATGGGTCTGAAAATAGTTGGATCCATAGATGTGAGAGACTTCCAAAGAATGCTTTCTGGATTGTCAACTATTTTACGAGGGTTTGGATCAGGATAAGCTTTGGTATGGATTCTTCTTGAAGCCAATATGTCAAGTTTCAGATCCAAAAAGGAGACAACTAGCCAGATATGACAATCTTCAAGAGGCAATCTAGTCTTAAACAAGGAAACTTAATCCTTATATTTTCCTTTAGTATGGGTTATGTTGTGATGAAACTGGTCTCCGAGTGGAGTCTTGTGAAAATAGAGATAATAAATAGGCCTACCGATCACCAGTGGAGTCTTTTGGTCATTTAGGAACTATGGAGTCACCAGGTGGGGGGTTTAAAATGTTTTGAAGCAGGCTGTTGTCCACCATCAGCAATCTATACCAAATCGAGGCTAATTGGTCTTCTTTGAGTTCTTAGAGATGTTTTAAGGAGTGTTTTACTCAAATTTCCCCAGTGGAGTCGCCATTATGTTGGGGTTCCTGTGATTTGGCAGATTTGGAAATACCAAATGACAAGACAACATCAAACCACTTTGGGATCTCAGGATCTAGCCCTCCTGGATCCAGAGAGGGATCTCTCTATAAGGGTAACAAAATGTATATCTTTGATGTTCAATTTAAGGTGTTAGGATAGTTATAGGGCACAATGGTTTTTGTTTTGTTTATTTGGTTGGGAATATTGATAGAAGAGTTCAATGTAAGGTAAAGGAATGAGTAGAGAAGGATTTTTGGCAATGGGGAGATAATTCGAAGAGAATACAAGTCCATTGGGAAATGGGGTCATAAAGGTTTACTTGCAATTCAAATATTCCAAGGCTTCCAAAGGGCTATTCATCTAAAACAGAGGATCTCTTAAGATGATAGTATGGGATGGAACAATAAGGAAATGAACGGGAATGACAAGGAAAGCCTTCCAAGGTGACCACTTCGGAGTAAGTCAAGGGACATGGCATACCTTATACCTCTATGATCAAAACTCCTGATGAGGCTAACTCCAAAGAAAAAAATCCAGCAGTCCTCCTGACTACTTTCGGACAGTAGAAAACACTTAAGTTCAAACACAGAGTGAAATCTAAGATCAGAGAAAGACTTTTAACCTTCTCTGCTTTTGGCATTCAACTCAAAGGGATCTTAGAAAAGTTAATTGTTGGCAAGGGAACTTAGGGGATAGGGCTAGTCACTAAATCTCCCTATTCTCCTATTATTTCAGCTGAACCAAACAAGAAAATCTAAGAAACAAACACTAAATTCATACATCAGTAAACATGGGACAACCAACTCTTTAACTGGTTAAATTATGTTGAATTTGTTGTAAGATACATGAATAGAAGAAAACATAAAAATAAGAAGTGCAGGAAGCATTAGGGTACTTGCAGCAGTATATTCTAAGCTAAATTTACTGTTTCTTATCAGAGAAAATGAAACATGATGTAAAACGGAGGGAAAACAATAACAAATAAGGGAAACATCACCACTGATTTAGATCGGGATCCAATGAACATGTTTGTCATATTAGTAGAGCAAAAATAGTCACATACATTCTTATCCAATAGCTTGATATCATCCATAAATCATCTCTCAGCCTATTTACAACTACTACTCATAGAACTCTAACTCAGTAAATTAGCTTATAATCAGTGATTTTCCAAAAACCAACCAACATTTTCAATGTAATTTTCATGGATTCTTATAGGTTAATGAGTGATAGCAGTGGTAGATAGGACTTAAAAGCTTCATTAAAACAGAGGGAGAAATGTCTTCGAAGCCCATTCTGTTTAATATCTTTACATTAACTTTCAGTACCTGCTAGTCGATTTAGAAGTCTTTGTCAGGTTGATAATAACTTCAAGGATATGTTCCTGGAGATACTTTCCTGGTTGTAGTACTCTGTTATACTCTAAGACAAGAAATGTGAAGATTGGTATTTCAGGTCTTCCATACTTTATAACTAATGCACTGACAGTTTTAAGGACTTCTGTCAGAGTAATAACTTGTTTTGGTGCTTGATGAGGAATGGAGTAGGTCGTGTGATTAGTCCTTTCTTGGAGAAAGAACGTTCTGCTGATATTAAATCACTAATATGGCTTGATGTGTGCTTTAGGATTCATTAAGCCTTCCTTGGTCATATTTTATGATCTTCTAACTGTATCCTTTGACTTAACTGTTGATTAGGCATTAAGTCTTCAATATTATGCATTAATATTATTAATATTTTCTAATACATTTTGCTGCTTCTTCGGTACGGATGTCTAGGGTTTGGCTGAGTTGGAGGGTTGTGTTAGGGTCAATAACCCCGATCTTTGATAAAAAAAGCTATGAAATCCTCCCTGAGATTTCTTCCTATGTGATCTTCAGCTCTGTGATAGTCTCTCAGCACTATATGTCACCATGAATGTGACTGTGGAGACAATATAAATTCATCACCCTTTGAAACCTGCAAAAAAGGATAACACGTTATAAAAACCTGCGAGGCTGGGAAAGACTGCTTTAGAGGCTCGTGAGGGTGGAGGAGCAGTAAGGAAAAAAGTGGATGCAACAAAAAAATGGGAGGAAAACCCTGGCAGAGCAGCTAACCAGGTCCGACGGGGTTCAAGTGCAATGAGAGACGTGGACCGTTAGATCAGAACGATCTACGGTGGATATCTCTTGATGAAGCGTTTCAGGAGAATAGATGAATGGAAAACGAATGGGGTTGCGATATAGTACAAGTTGTTCGATCTCAGAGATCGATGGTTGGGATTAAAAGTGATGGCAACATTGTGGAGGGCATCGGTATGGTGGAAACTGGGGATGGTTTTCGCGTAACAAAATGGGGGGGAGGCGGTATTTACTTTTTGAACATTATTCCATACACTGATTGACACGTGGATTTATAAAACTGCTTACATCGCGCGGAAGTAGCGCACTACGAGGGAGGCTCAAAAATTATGTGATATGATGCGCTGGTTGTCAGATCTTGAGGCCGGAGATCTATGGCTGTGGGAGAGCGCGACAGAGGATAAGGTGTGTGGGCAGAACAAATAGTCGGGCTCGAAAGTGACGTAAGGTTCTGTCACGTAGTGGAAAGGTGTTGGGTTATCAAGTTAAGTCCTGACCGTCGGATTCTTCCGATCATACGGTTATGATTTAATAAAAGGGCAGAGGTTTTGAAAAGGGGGGAGGGGATGCTAGATGAATGGGTGGAAGGAAGAGTTCCCGATGACCGTTGATCTGTGTAGATCAACAGTCCAGATTTGCTTGGACCACAACGACGTGAATGGAAAAATAAACAGAGGAAAAGGTTTTATGAATGGAGGTTTATGTAATTAAGCACTCGATTGCGGGGCTTTAGAACATATGAGAGAAAGGGCTAAAGGATATAAGTCCTCAGGGCTTAACAACTTATAACACAAAAGACTTTTATTTAGGCCAAAAAAAAGGATTTTTAAGGCAAAGTTGTTAGCCACCTATAAAAATTTTCATATCAAATGGTGGCTAAATCATTTTTGAAGGCTTCAAGAAACAAGTTTTATTGCTAAAATTTTTTAGTTCTTGAAGTCTTGTGAAGATATCTTATCCTTTGATTAATTTTCACTGCTATTTCCCTCTCAATTCTGAAATTCTATTGTTTTCCTGAAGAAAAGAGTGCTGAAAACTTCATTTTTTCATCATTTTTACTCCTCCTTCCCTTCATCATTTAACCTCCATTTTATCTCCTTTTTCCTCATAAAATTCCTCTATTTTCCATTAATTCCCATTTTCCCTTCATAAATCCCCTTTTATAAAGTTTAAAACTCCTTTGAAAACCTTGGAAAATTCGTTAAAAAAAAGCCTTTTTTGTGTTAAGGCTTTAGCCCCCTTCGGCTAAACCCCCCAAACCACTTCCCCACCATATAGTCATGCCGAGGACCGAGAGTTAAATTCCCGAGTGCTTATCGCAATCAGAGTTGAGCGATGGGCGCATTTCTTGTTTTATGGAAAGATCCTGATGCGATTAGCTCCTTTTTATAAACCCCCGATCCCTTTGCCTCTTTGAAAAATCGAAAGCCCCACAATCAGGTGCTAAACCTTATAAATAAACCCTGCCCAATGCAATATTGCTTTTTATTTCATCAAAAATCTGATTTTTCTATGTTATAACTAAGTCCACTAGTTCATTGATTGGACAAACCTCCACCATTGATCTTAAACCAATCAACGACCTGCGCAATCTCGCATCGAAGATTTGATTGGTCATGTTCAAATATTTTATTCGCCCCCACCGATTGGCAAACTCCCGATGGATTATCAGCCATTGATCTCCCTCTCCAAATCCAGATCTGAAAACCCACATCGATCTAAATCATAAGCCCATCCCCCTGCCTGTGACCTCCGCAGATTCATTCTCCGGGCCATACTTCAATTGCATCAGAGATTTCCATTGCACCTTTCCTCTCTCCTCCCTCGATCGCAAACCTTTTGATTGCATCTGGGCCATCCATTCTTCTAAAATCTGACGGTCCAGATAAGCCCTCAAACCTTTGTTTAAATTTTATACAAACTCTACTGTGTAATGTTTTTCGGCTAATCTCACTAAGCCTTTATACGCATCATATTTTACTTCATTTGACCCCGAGATTTAATCTGGACCGTTCATTCCTTGATCCAACGGTACAGATCCAACCCGATAGGCCCAACTCCTTTGGGTCCTACCATTCCCCAGATCCAATCTCCGCCGTCCATCCCCTAATCAGATGGTCCATATTAAAACTCCCCAACCTCTTTCCGTCCATGCATCTATCCTCCATCACATTGTATCCCTAACCGTCCGATCTAAGACCCTTGATCTGATGGCTGACACACAGTTTCGTGTAGATTTAAGCCTGAACGATAATTCCTAAAATTCACGCGATATAGGTGGTTTTGAAATTCCACATGTCAGGCTCTAATGCATATCGTGTTCAAAAAGCTAAAACTGCCTATCTGCCTTTTTGCAACGCGAAACCGCTGGTTTCTTTAATCGAAACCACTCCTCCCATTTATATTGCATCGCATCGCGTTTATTCTCTGTCGTTGATCTCTGCAGGTCAACAGCTCACATTCAATCTCGCTTTGAACTATCGCCCTCCGCCATCCTCCAAGGGATTTCATAGATCAACCTTATTCGTTGATCTCTACAGCCAATTTCATCTAATGGCCCAGAACCCTTTTCGAAACCCCAAATTTCGTCCTGCCTTTTTTCACTGCTGATTAAGGTTTTTAACCCATTTTCTTTATCATTTCCCCATTTCATTATAAATTTGGCCTCCCTAATTTATTGAACCCGGATCAATCTCGACCGTTGATCTCTGCAGATCAATGGCCCTGACCTAAATCTCCCCACCATTTCATCAACTGCCTCCATTTGACCCCCCACGATCAATCTCCACCATTGGATGTTTTCATCCAATGGTTGCGCTCTAAACCTAATCCTCCAAAGCAGTCTGACCCAAATACGCAAGATTTTTCTAATATTTCTTGGTTTATGCAGGTTTTAAAGGGTTTTCAAATATTTTAAATAAAAATTGAAGGCCGAGGGTGACGAACCTCCAAGATTTTATTCATCAAAAAGGATCATTCCATAGGGTTTCCCATCAACGTTTGTCGGTGCCTCATGAATGCTGGCAACATTATAAAATCCCTCTGTGACACTTGCACATCAACAAGACACAACAAAATTTGATCGAGTAAAGAGTATCAGTGTTAAAGACCCAGCAATAGCATAATTGAAGAATTAAAGATTATAAACACAGTTCTAAGGGATTATGGCCTAAATCGACAAATCAAAGCCTAATCCACTCAATTGAAGACAGTTTAAAGAACATAAAATAAAATTTAGGCCTGATTAAGCCTAACACTTAGAATTAAAGCAAATCAAGCAGTGATTAAAGAAAAATGATAGTATCTATCAGACCGAGAATGCCTCCACTGCCACATCAGAGGCTAATTGAATCCTCTCAGCTACCAAAAGCCACATGTAGCCTCAAAGAATTTGAGAGAGGCATAGTTATTACCAGAACAGAGGATATTAGCATAAAGACAGCTGAACAGTTATTCCAAGCCAAAGAGACTTATTGCAAAATATCAACAGAGTTATTACAAAGATGACACAGAGCCTTAAAGTCAACAAAATCTTCCCAGAGAGCTTAATACTTAATGTAAAACAATTAATACAGAGGAAATATCTATAATCTTCTCCATTGAGCCCCTCAAAGGCCGAGAAGAATTAAAACTGTATTAATTGAGTTTGTAGATCTTTTCTCTCATTCCACATCCTCATTTTCCTATAAAATCTTCTTGAGGGGCTCATTGTAAAGGGTTGGTTGCAGAACTTTGAATATACACTTGTGCTCGAAATTTTCTACATGTAAATAGCGTTTAAAGGCTCTTAAAGCTCTGTTTGTGATCAAATAAGTTAGGCTGAGAAGAAAAGATGACTGCCGAACTGAAACATTGGACTTGAAGAATGTAACTGGATTGACATCAATAAACAGGCTGATTCTTGGGATCCTGGTCTATATCACTAGTGAAGTGCTTCTTTCTGTGTTATTATTTTCCTTTCATGTATGCCATTTTTTCCATTATTCTCTGATAAAGAATAGTAAGCATAGAGTTAGGATTTATGTTTATAGTACCCTTCTCTGACTGATAAGCTTTATCTCAATGTTTTCCTCCAAATTATGTATTTAAGAAAGATTCAATACGGTCCAAACAGTTAGGAGTGTTGGCGTTCCCTCGTCCTACTGTCTAAACTAAACATTGTTCTTGAATGTTATTTTCATTATGTGCTAAGTAGAGTTAGACTAGAAAAGATTATGGTTTGCATTGTTTTCTAGCTTCTTTCTCCAAAGGTAGTTTTGAAAGTTTCCCTAAGAGTATGCTGAAAGTAGTTTAGATTTAAAAGTATCTTATCTGATCTTAGGCTACACTTTGTTTTTCTTATCTGTTTTCATCCCTTCTGAAATTAATTATGTGGATTACTAGATTGTTTGTCTGTTGAGTTAGCTTCAATACGAACTTGTCCAAAGAAGCCTATGGTTAGCCATGTTCTTTGGTTGGTTTTAAAAAATTGCTTAAAAGACTTTTCTTGTTTGGACAGACTGATAAATCCTAGTTGAAATTATTGTCTGTTTCCACCCCTTCAACACTTTTATTGTTCCATTCCATCATTTTATCTCAGAGATCTTGTGATATAGATGAGTTTCCCCTTGGACCACTCTTGAAATTGTTGCACAATTAAACCCTTTTATGAATCCATAGCCCAATGTACTAAAAACCAACGTCATATCTATCCTATCAGCCAAATCTTGTTTAGATTTCTTGCAACTTCACACCTTCGAAACTATTTCATTTTAGGACTTTCCACTCAACTAAAAATCATGCTCAACCATCCAAAACCAAACAAAAATCCTTGCGCTTAATAACTAGCCTAATATCATCACCCAAAAGCTTTAAAGATAGATCAATATTTGCACTTATAGAGAGATCCCTCTATGGATTCAAGAGGGCTATATCCTAGAATCCAAAAGTGGTTCAAGTGTTCTCTCTGCAGTTTTTATTTTCCAGTCTTGCAAATTACAGAGAGCTAACATTTCTGGCGACTCCACTGGGGATTCGAGTATTTTTCATCCTAGATACCTTTAAATATATCAGATTACCCTTTGATTCAAGAACATTGTTCAGTAAATACAAGCAGCCATCTTCAAGCACTATCAAGAAAATGGTAATCATGATAAAACTTATTTGAATCAGTGACAAACTAAGGAAACCTTAGGATTCTCATAAGAGTTTATCAAACCTTGAAGGATCAGCTAGCTTAGCCATAAGAGTAGACTGTCTTTGTCTCATCACCATAGCTAAGTGTTGAAACAGATTTGGGTTACTCTTAGAACCCATAGGACTGAAACATAACTCAGAAAACCCAAAAATATTTCAGATTGGTATTAAATAAACATGGTGGTGGACCATAAAACCTTTTACCTCCAAAAGAGCTAAAAAATTCCACCTGGTGACTCCAAAATCCTAAATAGACCTTAAGACTCCACTGGGAAGGCCCATTATCATCATAACATCATAAAAACTCAGTTAGAAGGCTTTAGGATTAAAGTTTTCTTGTTTAAAATATCAGTTAGCCTCTTAAAGATTGTCATATTTGGTTAAACTTTTCTTGTTTACTTAGGTCTGAAAAAAACAGCATAGTGCCTCCTAGAAAGATTCATACTAGAGCCTATCCTGACCCAGATCCTCTTGAGATAGTTGATAACCTCGAAAGAATCCTTAGGAAGTCTCCTAAGATTAAATCTTCAATTGTTTTCAGATCACCCTTTAGAGCTAATTCTGTTCCAGAAAACCTTGCAGCTCTACAAAAATCACAAGTTGACTTAAGAAATCCATTTAGAACTCGATCACTTGATGATTTAGTTAGATTCAGATTCTTCACTTACATCCCCAGATACAAGTGAACATCCTGGTAGCAAAGAAAATACACCACCTGATTTACATTTCCTTCAAAATTTAGGTGTCTCTCATCCAATATCAGCTCATAAATCTATTGCTGGTACATCCACATTTGTTCTTCATACATCCACTGTTCAAACCACTTCACTTCAGCCCAATTTACCTCTTGTTAATCCACCTCTTCTGAATCCACCACCACTTCCTATCATGGCAACATGGTATGCCCCATTGGTCCTTCCTTTACCATTAGTCAATCTTCCACAGGACTATCAGTCCAAGATACCATTGTACGATGCCAGTAATGCTATTACTACTTCACAACATGTGGATAATATGAATGACTACTTTGACATAAATGAAATTGATGATGAATTTATCAAACTTAGATTATTTTCTCAGATTTTAGGGGGAGAAGTAAGAAAATGGCTTAAAGGCTTAACCCCTCACAGTATTAATGACCTCCAAGCCTTCCATCAGTTATTTTTAAACAAATGGGAAGTGAAGAAGAAACCTCTCCAAATACTTTCCGATTACAAGAATCTCCACAGAAACACTGGGGAACGTGTACAAGCCTATTGCAATAGGTTTAACAACATTTATAATGCACTTCCCCCAGACTTAAAACCTCCATAAGGCTCCGCTCTAAACAAGTTTCTTGAAGGATTTGATCCTGAAATGGCCTATCAGCTGAGAGAGAGAGAGAGATCATTTAACTCTTGAAGATATGCAAAAAGGAGCTCTTGCTGTGGAAGTTAACTTAATGGAGAAAAGAGCAAGAATGAAGAATGAGAAGAAAGTGTCCTTCAGAGAGGAATCTACACCTTCCACATCTAGTGCAAATATGGAAAGAATGATGGAAGAGATGATGAAAAAGATGAGCATACTTGAGAGAGCACAAGAAATTCAAAACCAAACAGCTCCTCAAAACAGAAATCAAAACCAAAATCAGAATTTTAGGAGAAACCAACCTCAAAACAAACCAAGGGAGGATGATCAACAGATCACACCTCCTTTTCATCAAAACTATGTAAGTGAGGTTGAAGAAACAAGTGAACAAACAGAGGAAGATGACATCAACATGCTGGGAGTAGATAATGATGACTTTGAAGTTCATTATGATAGAAAACAAGGTCTATACACACCCTATGATGATAAAAGAGATGAGGATGAAAGTTATCATCAAGACATGGAAAATGTCATCATAGAGTCTCAAAAAGAATATGACCTTAGGAGTAAAACCAATCAAGAAACTCCCAAAACTAAAACCTCTGAAAAATCTGCACAAAACAACACTGTAAATAAACCCAAAATTGTAAAACAGAAAGACAAAATAGTGGTTGTGAATATATCTTATCCTTTGATTAATCTTCACTGCTATTTCCCTTTTAATTATGAAATTCTGCTATTTTCCTAAAGAAAATGCTGCTGAAAACTCCATTTTTTCATCATTTTTACTCTTCCTTCCCTTCATCATTTAACCTCCATTTTATCCCATTTTTCCTCATAAAATTCCTCTATTTTCCCTTATTTCCCATTTTCCCCTCATAAATCCCCTTTTATAAGGTTTAAAAATCCTTTTTAAACCTTACCGAAACCCTCAAATCCTTTGAAAACCTTGGAAAATTCATAAAAAAGAGCCTTTTTTGTGTTAAGGCTTTAGCCCCCAAACCACTTCCCCACCATATACCCATGCCCAGGACCAAGATTTAAAGTCCCAAGTGCTTATCGCAATCAGAGTTGAGCGATGGGTGCATTTCTTGTTTTATGGAAAGATCTCGATGCGATTGGCTCCTTTTTATAAACCCCCGATCCCTTTGCCTCTTCACAAAACCGAAAGCCCAGCAATCGGGTGCTAAAAATTATAAATAAACCCTCCTCGATGTAATATTCCTTTGTATTTCATCAAAAATCTGATTTTTCTATGTTATAACTAAGCCTGCCAGTTCATTGATTGGAAAAACCTCCACCGTTGATCTTAAACCAATCAACGACCTGCGCAATCTCGCATCGGAGATTTCATTGGTCATGTGAAAATATTTTATTCGCCACCCTCCGATTGGAAAACTCCCGATGGATTATCAACTGTTGATCTCCCTCGCTAGATCCAGATCCGACGGCCCACATCGATCTAAATCATAAGCCCATCCCCCCTCCTGTGACCTCCACGGATTCATTCTCCACCGTTGATCTGATCCTCATATCGACAGCCATTGTTCAATCGCATTAGATATTTCCATTGTGCCTTTCCTCTCTCCTTCCCCGATTGCAAACCTTCTGATTGCATCTGGGTCGTCCATTCTTCTAAAATCTGACGGTCCAGATAAGCCCTCAAACCTTTGCTTAAATTTTATACAAACTCCACTGTGTAATGTTTTTTGGCCAATCTCCATCGTTGATCTCTGTAGATCAATGGCCCACACTGACCCTTTCTCCGCCTCATATTTTACTTCATTTGACCCCGAGATTTAATCTGGACAGTTTATTCCTTGATCCAATAGTCTAGATCCAACCCAATAGGCCCAACTCCTTTGGGTCTTACCATTCCCCAGATCCAATCTCCGTTGTCCATCCCCTGATTGGATGGTCCAGATTAAAACCACCCACCTCTTTTCATCCGCGCATCTATCCTCCATCGTGCTCTATCCCTGACCGCCCAATCTAAGACCCTTGATCTGACGGCTGACGTGCAGTTTTGCGTAGATTTAAGCTTAAACGATAATTCCCAAAATTCATGCGATATATGTGGTTTTGAAATGCCAAGTGTCAGGATATAATGCATATCGAATTCAAATTGCTAAAACCGCCTATCCGCCTTTTTGCAACGTGAAACCGCTAGTTTCTTTAACTGAAACCACTCTTCCCATTTATATTGCATCACATCACATTTATTCTCCGCCGTTGATATCTTCATATCAACGGCTCGCATTCAATCCCACTTTGAACTATCACCCTCTGCCATCCTCCAAGGGATTTCATAGATCAACCTCAGCCGTTGATCTCTGCGGCTGATTTCATCCAACGGCCCAGAACCATTTTCGAAACCCCAAATTTCGTCCTGCCTTTCTTCACTACTGATTAAGGTTTTTAACCCATTTTATTTATAATTGTCCCATTTCATTATAAATTCCCCCCTCACTTTATATAACCTGGATCAATCCCGACCGTTGATCTCTGCAGATCAACGACCCTGACTTAAATCTCCCCACCATTTCATCAACCGCCTCCATTTGACCCCCCTCGATCACTCTCAACCATTGGATGTTTTCATCCAACGGCTGCGCTCTAAACCTAAGCCTCCAAAGCAGTTTGACCCAAATACATAGGATTTTTCTAATATTTCTTGGTTTATGCAGGTTTTAAAAGTTTTTCAAATATTTTAAAGAAAAATTGAAGGCCAAGGGTGACGACCCTCCAGGCCTTTATTCATAAAAAAGGATCATTCCACAAGGTTTCCCATCAACATTTTCCAGTGCCTCATGAATGCTAGCAACATTATAAAAGCCCTTTGTGACACCTGCACATCAACAAGACACAAACAAATTTGATTGAGTATAGAGTATCAGTGTTAAAGACCCAGCCATAGCAGAATTGAAGAATTAAATATTATAAACACAGTTCTGAGGGATTATGGCCTAAATCGACAAATCAAAGCCTAATCCACTCAATTGAAGATAGTTTAAAGAACAGAACATAAAATTTAGGCCTGATTAAGCCTAACACTCAGAATTAAAGCAAATTGAGCGGTGATTAAGGAAAAACGATGATATATATCAGACCGAGAATGCCTCCACTGCCACATCAGAGGCTAATTGAATCTTCTTAGCTACCAAAAGCCACCTGTAGCCTCAAAGCATTCGAGAGAGGAATATTTATTACCAGAACATAGGATGTTAGCATAAAGACAGCTGAATAATTATTCCAAGCCAAAGAGGCTTATTGCAAAATATCAGTAGAGTTATTACAAAGATGACACAGAGCCTTAAAGTCAACAAAATCTTCCCAGCAAGCTTAATACTTAATGTAAAAAAATTAATACAGAGGAAATATCTCTAATCTTCTCCATTGAGCCCCTCAAAGGCCGAGAAGCATTAAAACTGTATTAGTTGAGTCTGTAGATATTTTCTCTCATTCCACCTCCTCATTTTCCTATAAAATCTTCTTAAGAAGCTCATTGTAAAGGGTTGGTTGTAGAACTTTGAATATACTCTTGTGCTTGAAATTTTCTACATGTAAATAGTGTTCAAAGGCTCTTGAAGCTCTGTTTCTGATCAAATAAGTTAGGCTGAGAAGAAAAGATGATTGTTGAACTGAAACATTGGACTTGAAGAATGTAACTAGATTGACATCAAGAAACAAGCTGATTCTTGGGATCCTGATCTATATCACTGGTGAAGTTATTCTTTCTGTGTTATTGTTTTCCTTTCATGTATGCCATTTTGTCCATTATTATCTCATAAAGAATAGCAAGCATAGAGTTAGGATTTACTGTTTACAGTACCCTTCTCTGACTGATAAGCTTTATCTCAATGTTTTCCTCTAAATTGTGTATTTAAGAATGATTCAATACGATCCAAACAGTTAGGAGTGCTAGTGTTCCCTCGTCCTACTGTCTAAACTAAAAAATTTTCTTGAATGTTATTTTCATTATATGCTAAGTAGAGTTCGACTAGAAAATTTTATGGTTTGCCCTGTTTTCTAGCTTCTTTCTCCAAACTTAGTTCTGAAAGTTTCCCTAAGAGTATGCTGAAAGCAGTTTAGATTTAAAAGTATCTTATCTGATCTTAGGCTGCACTTTGTTTTTCTTATCTGTTTTCATCCCTTCTGAAAGTAATTACGTGGATTACTGGATTGCTTGTCTGTTGAGTTAGCTTCAATATGAGCTTGTCCAAAGAAGCCTATGGTTAGCCCTATTCTTTGGTTGGTTTTAAACAGTTGCTTAAAAGGATTTTCTTGTTTGGACAGACTGATAAATCCTAGTTGAAATTATTGTCTGTTTCCACCCCTTCAACACTTTTATTGTTCCATTCCATCATTTTATCTTAGATATCTTGTGATATAGATGAATTTCCCCTTGGACCACTCTTGAAATTGTTGCACAATTAAACCCTTTTATGACTCCATAGCCCAATGGACTAAAAACCAGCGTCATATCTATCCTATCAGCCAAATCTTGTTCTAATTTCTTTCAACTTCACACCTTTGAAACTCTTTCATTTTAGGACTTTCCACTCAACTAAAAATCATGCTCAACCATCCAAAACAAAACAAAAACCCTTGCGCTTAATAACTATCCTAATATCATCTCCCAAAATCTTTAAAGATAGATCAATCTTTGCACTTATAGAGAGATCCATCTCTAGATTCAGGAGGGCTAGATCCTAGAATCCTGAAGTGGTTCAAGTGTTCTCTTTGCAGTTTGTATTTGCCAATATTGAAAATTACAGGGAGATAACACAAGTAAGGGTTTTGATAGGAAAAAGGAGGGATTTTTAAACCAAATAAAGGGAAATATAAGGTTTAAGGGGTTTATGATGATTTAGAGGTTAAAATGAAGGATGCTTTTGAGGGATTTTTTGAAGGAAACAAGGATGAAAATGGGGATTTTGTGGGAGTGAAATGGAGAAAATGGAGGCCTTTTGAAAACAGTTTCTTTCACAAAACAGCAGGGTTCATTAATGGAAACTACAGTGAAGATTCTATAAAGGATAGAAGACACATGAAGGCTTCAAGAATGATAGGTTTTCAGGGAAATTTATCACTTGAAGGCTTGATGAAAAATTTAGCCACCTGTTTTCTTTGACAAATTATTATAGGTGGCTAACAATGTCAATGATTGGAGAGCTCACCTTCTATTTAGGACTTCAAATTCAACAAAAGAACATAGGAATATTCATTTCGCAAGAAAAATACTTAAGAGAAATGTTGAAAAGGTTTCAAACGGAAGACTGCAAACTTGTGTCAACTCCGATGATCACTGGATGTAAACTATGTGCTAATGATGGATCAACAAAGGTAGATCAAAAAATTTACAGATCCATGATAGGAAGTCTACTATACCTAACTGCTTCTAGACCAGACATTATGTTGGTAGTAGGACTTATGGAAAGATATCAAGTAGCACCAAAACAAATCATTTACTTGCAATCAAGAGAATATTTAGATGTCTACAAGGAACTTCACATTATGGCCTATGGTATCCAAAAGGAAAAATCTTCACATTAACAGCATACACAGATGCAGATTGGGCCAGCTGTGTGGATGACAAGAAAAGCACAAGTGGAGGTGCATTTTATTTGGGAAAAAGCCTGGTGGCATGGATAAGCAAGAAGAAAACTTCTATCTCTCTATCTACAATAGAAGCAGAATACATAGCAGCAGCAACATGTTGCACACAAGTAATGTGGATGAAACAAACTCTCCAAGACATGAAGGTAAGCGTTGATGAACCCATTTATATCAAATGTGACAATACAAGTGCAATAAGTATATAAAAAAATCATGTACTTCATTCAGAAACAAAGCACATCCTAATAAAGTACCACTTCCTTAGAGAACAAGTAGCACAGAAATTAGTGAAGTTGGAATATGTACCAACTAAGGAAAAAACAATAGACATATTCACAAAACCTCTTGCTAAAGAACCATTCAAATATCTAAGAGACAAACTAGGGATAGTGTCTGTAGATGTTACTCTCTAACATGATCAGAAATTAGAAAAGAAAAAAGGGGGATGCATACAAGAAACAGGATCAGTGCAGAAGAAAATATCAGACAAGAAAGTATCATTCTAGGGGGAAAGCAGTCAATAAATTGTTATCAAAGAGCTAGAACAATGGAGCAGTGTATGGAACAGGTCCTCAAGATCAGAGGAAATGAAAAGATACAAACTACATTGGCAGATGCGCAACCTTTTGTCATTGATGTCAAAGGGGGAGTAAAATCAAGCAAAAGAAGAAAGGGGCTTCTGAAAAAGAAGCAGAGGAAGTTCTAGAGGAAGCATTGGAGTATTGCCATCAATGCCAAAGGGGGATACTGTTGGAAATATTGTCATTGATGGAAAAGGAGCATAAAGGAGTAACACTAGAATTACCAGTGATAGTGGAATCGACAGAGGCAGCGAAGGCAACAGAGGTAGCGAGCGTAGTTTAACAACAAAGGCAACAGTGGAACTACATTAAAAATTGGCATAAACCAAAGAATTTCCATCATTATTGAGCTATGGGATTACTGAAGCTCACCTCGTACAAAGCATTTCAAGGAGATATTACACATTCTGTTATGTATACACAGTGAAGTGACATCCAGAGTTTGAAGTTACATTTGGGGGTTTTATTGTATTTACAAACGATTATAAAACCACAGAAAATGAATAATAGAGGTTAAATCATCTGTGGAATGAATGCCAGAGTGGGTTTGAAGATTGGTTGACATCATTAAAACTGAACGATGGAGTAAAGGAGAAGTCATAGTGTAGTGAATAGAAATTGATGGTTTTTTTGAACAAAGCATGTGGAGGAACTGTAACGAAAGAAATTAGATGTGGAATTGGGAGTCAACGGCAAAGGAGAACAATGGATAGCTTCAAAAAACAACAGATGGTTTTCGCACATCTTTAGAGTGGTAAGTGGTAAAAGTTGAAAGGAATGCGATAGCGTTAAGGAGTTGACACGTAGCAACACAAAACTGGCTATTTCGCATGATATTGAAAAATTGAAGGTCATGTATCTTTGTTATGCGATAGTCATTGGATATATGAGTGATTAGATTGACGGTGTAAAATGTACGTTGAATAAAGGTGTGGGCCCATAAATATTTATATGGTTTATTTGGGGTTTAAACCATAGAGTTGAGAATCATAAGCGCAGATGATATTATGATAGCGCTTGAGTATTAATCATAAGTGCTAGTACTAACGAGGACCGTAGATCTGGACAGATCAACGGTGATGATCGCATCGATGGAAATCAGATCATAAATCAGAAGAAAGTGTGATGGATGCGATGTGATACTATCGCCTATCGCAATCAACGATGCTTATGTGATAAGAATTCATAATTTATATAATTTGTGATGTGATGGATGAATGTGATGTGATTGATGCGATGCGATGCAATCGCATATCGCAATCGGGGCAGGAGAAAAATTGCACAAACACAGTGGTCACAGAAAATGCGAAGTGCGATATGATGACGTGGGGATGACATGGCAAGTGACGTGGCTGCTGACCTGGACCTGACCCCACAAATCACAAATAAATCAAGATGACGTGGCGATGATGTGGCAAGGTGACGTGGCATGATGACATGGAGATGATGTGGACCTAGCTCACATATCGCAAATCGCAAGATCGTAGGGATGAAGATTGTAAGAGCAAAGTTGCAATGCGATGGATAGAAGAGATGCGATGTGCCGATGTGAAGGGGCACATGGCACCATAACACAATATCGCACATTGGCGATGCGAATTTCATCGCATACTGCGAAGTGGAAATGCGATGCGAAGTGGCGATGCGAATCGACGATGTGAAGTTCATCGCATATCGCAGATCGCAAAGCTCAGGGGAGATATCGCACAATCTTAGAAGTCATGTGAGTTGCGATGCAAAGTAGCGATAAATTCAAGTGGTACCCGATCGCATATCGCTCATCGCAAGCTCAGGACAAAGTGCGATAAAGGAGCTGGATGCGATGTAGCCCAGAACCATTATTTAAGAGATTTTCAAGTTCGAGTGTATATTATTTTCATTTGTAAATTGCATCATGTAGAAAATGAGCCATATATCAAAGAGTGTTTGAAACACCGAAGTGCAATAAAGCGATAACTGTTGGATCATGGAGTAGAGATCTACGATGCAGATTAGAAGTGCTAATTTGGGCATCGATAAATGTGCAATATTGGCAGAAACGAAAAATTTGTGAATGTATAAGGTTTCCCTTTGAGAAATTGCATCAGGAGGATAAAAGAGAAACATAGAAATGAAGAAAAAGAGAAATAGCCAAAACACCAAGATACAGCTTGGTGGGACCCTTTGCACATCGCATATCGGGAGATCAGATCGATGAAGGCACATAGGATATCTGAATCACCGAAGTGCGATAAAGAGATAAGACGCGATGAAGATCAAAGCTGAAGCCTAAATCGTTTCTGAGAGCAAAGGAGGATTATTACGTAAAAAAAGAAGGAAAGTATGAACGTGGGTAGAAAGACTCAGGTTAGGACCCAACATAGAGAAAAAGAGGCAGAGTCGGGAAAAAGGAGAATATGGTGGCACCGTTTGAAACACAACAGTTGGGTCAAGTTAGGAAAAAATCACATTTATGTAGAATTGTGTTGAATATAATAGCAGGAACCGAAATGACTCTGACATCAGCATAAAAGACAAATGCACAACGAGCAAAGAGATGAAAGGACTGAGTGAAATATTTTTTTGTAACTGTACATGTAAAAGAATTAATTATTTTTATTGTGTGTGATGCAAAGGAAAGTCTCTGTAGGAAAAAGAAAAAATCCTCTGTAATAATAAAATGTATACATACTATTATATTATTCTGAATGGGCTGGACAAGAAAATGAGAAGGGGGAAGGCTAAGAGTCATACCTGTATATTTTGGTTTCCTATGGAATGCATAGTGTTATGAGGTGATCTCTATAAATAATGTTACATACATATGCATAAAAAAAGAGAATGGAGAATTAGGTCAGAGATTCTAAGAATAAGAAGGATCTGAAAGAGGATTTGTGAAGATGCAAAGATGATATAAAGCAAATTTGAAGGCTGGAAGGACAATAGTAAAGAAGGAGAAAAAAAGAGCTGATATCTAGGTAAATCAGCATATTATTTTATTGTACAGTGAGGAATTTGGAACTTTCATATCAATTTTTTCCAAAAAGCAGCAGATATCCTATTTGGTTAGGTGAGAGTGGAGCCTCCCGTAGGTTGTAGCCTCACCGAAATAGATGGGAGTTGTGGAACTTCTTGCAGTTGTAGCTTGGGAGTGGAGTGTAGCATCACAACAGGTTGGAGCCTCTGAGAAAATCGATCAGTGAGAGAGTTGAGCTTTGCCTTTATCACAAAAAAATAAATATATGGTTCTCATGGGTTTCACTTATATCATTGTCTATGTACATGATGTTTATGTATTTGATCATGGTGTATAAATCGATTGTACTTATTGCTCACATATTAAAATTTTTGTTACATTATGTAATAAGTTGAGTCATGAAATGAGTGTAAATAAGTTTAAAGGAAAGTTTTAAAGAGTCATGAACTCTTATTCATGCGATTCACCCTCTCAGTTTAACTAAGGTTCAACAATTTTCTCTTTGAGTTGGATTTTTCTTCATTTAATAGTCTCTCTAGGTCTATTACTCTGGTTTCCTTTTGCTTTAGTAAAACTCTAACTTCAGTATCTTTATCAATGGTAGCAGTTGCATATGCTTCGGCATACTGTGAAAATTTAGTTAGATGTTCTGTAGGGTCATCTAAGGAATCCTTCCATAGTACATCAATTGATTCATCTGTTAGGTTTGAGACTGTTTCATCAGTTATTCTTCTTTTTCTCCTCTTAACTACAGACTACGGCCTTATAGCTAGGAGCGTAGAAAATTTCCCGGTGAAGGGAATTTCTTTTTTTTTCAGCAACTATCTTTTCTGTAGGGTAGGCCAGTATGATCTCTCGATCATGAGATTCTGGAACTTGTTGTAGTGGATTAATAGTTTCCACTATCTTCTGGGAATGTTCAGGTGTCTAAAAGCTAGATATTTGATCAGTTTTTGGATTTGCCTTAGGAGTTTTAATTGCTTCAAAAAACTCCTCCCATTCACTACTAAATTTCTTTGTTTGTGATTTTTTAGACTGATCTAGTCTGTTATGACTGTGCTGAAATTCTTGAGATGTTGACTCTGTTCCATTACTTTATTTTCCCTCATGCATCTCTATCTCTTGGATTACCTGATCAATTATCTTTTCTGGGATATCCTTTTTGGATTCGGATTCATCTTCAGAATGATCCGAATTGTGAGATTGATGCTATGATTGACCAGATTCATCCTCAGACATGTATTTAGCTTCATTATCCAAGTTGATACTTGAAGTATGTTGATATAATCAATAGTTAAAAAATTGAGAGGAACTCTCTGCAATATCTTATTTCTATATTCTTGGAAAGCTTCCAAATCATCTTGACTCAATTGGGGGGATGAAAACTTGGTTATATCTGAAAATTTTTCAATGCCTTGAAAGAGATCATCAAATCCATCTGCTTTCATTACAAAAGGCTTCATTTTGAGCTCTGTAGTGTAATTTTTAATTACATCATTTGGATCGTATAACCTCTTTGGCATTTCTGCCAATTTCAATAGATTGATCTTGGAAACCTCCTTATAGGTATGGCCAATATCATACAGTGCAAAAGTGCCACACTGTACAAGGAAATTAGGCCAAATGGCCTTCTTACCATTTTTGAGATGTTTAGTGATTCCATTAACAAGTTGGTAAGTTATATCTTGTGCAAGCAACTTATCAAGAACATAATAAGGTAAGACGTGGGGAGAAGCATAACTCTCGAATACTCTAACATATGTAAAATTCTTCTCTGCAAATCACCTAGCCACGAAAATAATATCTGCGCTAGCTTCTTCAGAAACCCTAGGGGCCTTTTTATTGAATATAATTTGGTGCATAGGCAATATGACACCATAACAAATTTTATAGAAATGCAGGTGGAAGTCTGAATCCCAAATGTATTTGTGGTAAATGTGGATTGGGGTAGGGTCTTGGGTAGTCCATTTCCATCCCATGGTAGGAAAACTAGAATTGAAACAAATGGCATCCATGACATAGGTAGACATATAAAAGGGAGGTGTCTCTCTAGATGAAGCACTCCTCTTAGTCCTATATTCAGTAATGTGTTTGGCTAAATTATTAGATAGGATGTTTTCCCAATTCATAATTGATGAATTGACGATTGTGTCAATCATTGGAACCCATTCTATTGAAAACCTAGTGGTATCAGGTTTACCAAACAATCTACACAACATACCAGAAGCATAACAATAAGGGGAAGGAATTTGGGAAATTGGGTATGTACCGAGTTTATCTCGCTTCAAATTTCCCTCGTCTTCCTTCCATTCTTTGATATCTTTCATGAGATCTGGATGCTCTGCACTAAATCTTTCCAAAAAATCTTTGTCATACTTCTGCTGCGAGGAGGGTAGATGATACATTTCTTTTAAGTCTTCTACCCCGAAAGACCCTAAGTCTTCTCCCTTTGAATCTTTGAATTTTCTGTCAGCTATGCTTAAGTGGTCATGAATTACCCACTTAACCATGTCTATGTAAGGGAGAATTTTCGGTATTGCTACTACCTTGTGGATGAATGAACATGCAAAATTGTTAATACAAAGGAGGTTGGAGACTCCCTTGACGAGATAACTACTTTTCTAAGAAATTCATTTGGTCTTAACAAGAACTTGATTGGTGATTATTTACGAGAGAGGGATGATTTTTCTCTGAGGTTGATGCATGCATATGCTAACCCATTTAATTTTTAAGGGATGGAATTTGATGAGGTAATAAGGACCTTATTACAAGGGGTTATATTACCTGGAGAATCACAAAAAAATTATCACATCATAGAAAAATTTGCAGAGCGCTACTGTAAGTGTAACCCAAAGGTTTTCACTAGTTCAAGCACAACCTATGTTCTTGCATACTTTGTGATAATGCTAAACACTGATGCCACAATCCAATGGTGAAAATAAGGTATGAATTTTTCATCCTATGTAATTCATTGGCAGTCCTCATGGACCATCGTATTTGAAAAAAAATTTCGACCATCCTTTATACAACTATCTCTTTCCTAACTTTTAGGGTGATTGTAGGTTCCAAAGGAATGTTTCATAGGGAATAACTGAGGTATAGCTGGTGCAAAATATTTAGCAGATGACTATATGGGA
Organism: Pinus albicaulis; assembly: GCA_034641835.2. NCBI lineage: Eukaryota > Viridiplantae > Streptophyta > Pinopsida > Pinales > Pinaceae > Pinus > Pinus albicaulis. Next base: position 36,886 of record JAXQQM020080031.1, on the reverse strand, counting down.
TCCTTGTATGATCGTATTATGAAAAATGAAATCAAGATGAAGGATGATAATTTGATGCCACAAAATATTCTTCCCACAAATGCAAATAGAATTTTAGGTCTAGATAATACAGTAAATATTGTAATTTGTAAAGGGAGAAAGAAAAACCTTTGGAAACAAGTGATGATATTATTTTTCACATGAAAGATAATTTTAAGGAAAAAGATAACAAGTCTAAGTGAGTGAATCTAGCAATGTTGCGATGTAATGAACTATTCTATATTGAGTGTTCTGAATAAAATGTAAAAACAACTATTGTTGTGGGAGCTACAGGTTGGTGTATTATGATGCTACAGATGTTGTAATCTAAAGATTCATTGTGGAGGTTTGTTGGGATTCAATGCTAGTAGCATTCCGTGTTCCTCTTGACCAAAGTGCTAATGAGGTGGTTATCTACTAGTTCCTTGAAGGTTTCCATAATGCAATTCACATTAACTTTGTCATGTGTATACAAACACAATGAGATGTTTTTGTGACTTCTTTGGAAAAGTTCACACATATTCACTTTGTTGCTGACATTAAGAAGAAAAATATTGATGCAATAAAGGTTATTAGCTCTCATATACTTGTATCTTGTCATCTTCGGAGATGGGGAATTTTATTCTAAAAAGGAGTTTGGAATGGATAAAAATGGTTGAATATAATCTTTAAGTGTTTAGAAAAAAATCATTCATGACATGGAAAACAAATATTTGAGGCTCATGCATTCATGCAAAGAAGTAAACTTCTAAAATGAATCCTCTAAAATGACCTGAGTGTATATGAAATGAAATGAAGCATACAATATCCATATAATTTCTAAATATGACAAAAATTGTTTGTTTATAAAGGTAAATGTATGGATTTCACCTAACTAACCGTCTTATGAATTAAGTATGCATTCCAAAATCATTGTGTATTTCTTGTTTCTACTAGTGCATATGCAGTAATATCTTTTTCACTTTGTTGATGTGAATTATAAGCCAAATAATTTAGTGGACTAATCGACTATATTGATAAGAAATATAGAGACACATGGAGAACATGATGGCCTGATCCTAGAGGCCACCAAGCATATCAAGATAAATTTTAAAATTAACTAGTGGTTCCTTCCCATAGGAGTTTGTTTCATGGTGTTCCATACATACTTATGTCACCCACAAGTTTCACTTCCATATTATGCTATGATATTAGTAAGAAGGTTGGAAACATACAACTCTTTTGTTTGATGTACACATGGTGAAGACCTAATTCGATAGTCTAAAAACCACTATGTATTTGCATTCTTGTAGTTTATATACTCAAGATTACATTTTTTAACAGATGGATATAGAAAATGTGATTCTTATACATCACATGAAACAAATCATCTCCATAGTTTAGAAGCATAGAGGATTATTAACCAAACATGGACATGCTACACTACAATGATTGTGATCTTTATTTTTCCTTTTCAATAATGAATGCCTAAATAACAAGAAATGCTCCCATAACACAAAATGATAAGGGAAAGAAAGATGCAAAACATATATTGAAGAATATAAGTTTGATAATGACACATCTTACTATAAATTTCCCAAAATTCCTAAGTTACATTATTTTTTGTTGTAGGAAAAAAATCAGTATATTAGAAAATTACATTCAATATATTATTTACTATAGTTAGGCTACCCGAAGTAGCATATGATGTGTATCCATCAGAGGACATGAATGTAAAAATATATAAATTAAGGCAATGGAAAATTAAATAATTCTCGTAGGAGGGTCCTGATGGTCATCATATTCCCTTCAACAAAGCTAAGGTCTGACCAGGTGGTCCAAAACAATCAAATGTTATCTATTGAGTCATGAGCCCTACCTTTCACTTACATTATTTTTTTCCTTTATATCTCCCCTTTACAAGAAATATTGACACATACAAATGTGATTTAGTCATTTATCAACCTTTTCATTTTTGGTTTCTAGTATGATTTGTCTCATCTTAAGGGTAAATAAGTTTTGAACACCATCTTATAAGAAGTCACCTTCCATTTAGTATTCTTATAGCTACTTATAAATGGGATAATTATTTGTTTTAAATAGCATGGAATCATTTTTATACATTCAAGATTATTCATATTTTTTAAACATATGAAAATATATTTTCTCCAAGTCATGTTAGATAATTGGACAACCTCTGTCTCACCTCAGAACTATAATAAAAAAATGTTCAGAATTGGATAGTTTTGAAAGTGTGTAAGCTCATGATTGAGTATTTTTATATGCCCTGTCATCCACACTCAGCACATATATTTAAATTTACTACCCATACATATAGACCACTCGATTTATCTTTTACTACATCTTTATAAATTCTAGTAAGGACATGAGTAAGGTCACTAATATAAATATGGTAGGCTTCAAAGGTCTTATGCACGCTTCTTCACTCAAAATAGATAGAGAGATTTTGTGACACTTTACTTCCTCTCTAATTGCCATGATAACATGCTACTACCTCCCAACAACTATGGTAATAGTACAAACCAGAATAAGCATAGTAGAAGCCAACATTTTTATCAACTAATAGAGGAATCTGACCTGAAGATTCCAGTTAAGAGTATGGACACCAAATACTAGAACCTATAATGAACATTAGCTTTTATCTTTAAACATTAGATGAAACCACCCATATCACCTATCTATTCATGCCACAACAAGAAATCTACACCTACATCCATTTAACTTTGTTGCTCTCTATATTATGATATAATCCCCATGAAAAACCTAGTTGTCTATAAATATATTTTTGTATACTTTTTGCACCCATTGTTTGATTGGTAAAAAGAAATATGCTATAGATTTCCTTTTGAATACTCTAATTTGTTAATTAAAAACTTAATTTAAACCTTAACCCTTTCTATGATGTTGCTGAGAAATTTATTTTATGAAATAATCAACTAATTCTTTTAATAATACCCTTTTATGATATTATGGCATAGGGGTCCCTTTGAGTATCAAGAAACTTACAAAACTAAGGGGGATATCACTCTTAAATTAGGCTTAGTGATATTTAAGTATATACTTTGTGATATAACTATTGAATTGATTATCTAAATTCAAGATTTTGTGATTCATATTGTTTTGAAAAACAAAAATTGTAAATCACATTGACAAATATCTAGTCTACGTGTTTTGAACTACCCAATGTGGTTCATTACCAGGATTAGTACAATGTGCAATATTATAAGGTCAATACTCTTTTAGTATTATGGGATATATGGAAAATTTATTTTTTACTTATGAATGTTTTGTTGGTTTTGAATTGTCTATACCAATTAAATTTATTTTCTATTCAAATATCAAGAATTTTACGACCAACTCAACCTCATGAAAAGTACTCATAAAATTAACTTCCTACAGTAGTTGTGAGAAACATCAACCCGGGTTCAAATCTTGTTAGCATGGAATTTTGTGCTTGCCAGAAAACAATTATATTAGGAAATTTGTAATTTTATTTATAAAAATTTCGTATTTCAGGCTCCTAAAGGAAATTTCTTCATTTATCGTTCTATTTTAAATGCAATCAAACCATGCTTTTCTTTTAGTTGGAGCTCATATTGGTGATATTGCAATTTGGGAAATGGCATTGAGTGAAAAGTTAACTCACAAGTCATTGAAATATTGGGCTTCCTTGAATTTCACAATGCTCGGGCAAGTATAAATATCACTTTTTGATTTTATTTTAAGTGATTTGGGTGAATAAACATCTTTCACACTTTATTTTTCACCACACCAATTCTTTTCTATAAGATGAATCTTAGCATCATAGAGTTTTGGATGACTAAAACTCATTTTCCATTATATGTGTTTAGGGGGCTCTTTCAAAATAATTAGTTTTTCCAGTGAACCGGTGTATTTGGATCCCAGATGGAGCATTTTTTGGAATGTAAATTTTCTTTCTTCAATTTTAGGTGTTCATATCTCACTACTACATAAGAGGGAAGTTTGAGATGTTTTTTTAAGAAAAAATTAATATTTCGTCTTAAACACTTGACCTATGGTATACAAAAAAAACACAACCTCATAAAATTATTTAATATTAAATTACTTAAAAGAAATTTCCATGTCATACTGCATATCATGCCACTAGATATAGAGATTTTGAGGTGGGAGGTGATTTTTATTTGCATGCCATTTTTTTCAAAGCCTCTAGAGTTAATGAGCTAAAACCATGGATCATTCATTTATGCTATGCCTTGCAAAATTTTTCGTCTTCAAATGTAATAGCCATGGTTAAAAATACATGTAAAATATATAGTAACCACGATTGATGTGACATGAATTCCAAGCTAAACATTGGGGAAAACATTGGAAAGGCATTTGAAAGGCATGAGGAATTAATTGGAATTTTATTATGAAAATAATGGAAATTAGGAGAAAAGGAAGGTGAAAGGTCACAGGTTGCACGTGAGGAGTAAAATGAAGGAAAATAATGGAAAATGAAGAAAATAGAGGCCTCATTAATAAAAAGGCTTATGAGGATTAGTGGGTGAGCTTTTGCTCACACTTATGGAGCTCTCAGGTAAAAACTAATTGGAGACAAGGAAATATTGGGGCTAAGGGTCTATAGCCGCTCCCTTGCCATCACATGCTCGCGAGTAAGCCTCAAAGAGGTCAAAAATTAGTCCTCCCTCAGGGAAAATGGTCCTGCAAGGTTTGGTTACTTCCTGGGGATGTCAATGCATTGTAAGGTTTGTTTATCATGTTTCCATTGGTTCCACTTCATTAAGGTCATCTAGGAGGTTGAATATCATATTAGTATCCTATCTTCAAATGTTTACCCCAGTTGGTTGGTTACTTGGGTAGATGTGGGAAGAGGGCATCACAGAGTGGTATCATAGCATGGTTCAACCCTTGGACTAGATGGGCGGTGTGTTGGTCATGTTTTTCTATTGGTTGCATATGTGTTTATCATAACTAGGGTGCGTGTGCTTGTTGCATCTGTGTTGTGTTGGACATGGTGGCAGTGGTGTCACCATGGAAGTGTTGATGGTGATGTTTTCAACATGTTGTCATGAGTGTGTGACTGGTTATGTGTTATTCTTGCTTATGTATTTTTCATGCACGCTTCTTACATGTTGCTATATGTTGTGTATGCATTTCTCGTTTATGCTAGGTCACATATTGGCCATGCTTGTGTGTTGTCCATGTATGCTTGCTTGTGTGATGCTATATGTGGGACATGCATTGGTCATTCATGATTGGTTATACATGTCAAGTGGGTGCATATGGTCAAATTTACATTGGTCTGATTGAGGTTGTTGTGCATAAGGTAATTTTATACAATTAGGTCATCATGATGATATTGGTATATTATGATGATAATGTGTTGGCTAAGATAGAGCAAGAGATGCAGACCATCAAGGTGAATTTGCAACATTGGACCTCGAGGCAAGAGAAAATCATCATACAAGTTTGCATGCTTGGTGTGTAGGTATGTGATCCATAGTTGTTTTAAGAATTATGGTTACTTATATGTTTGTCATTATATATTATGGTTAGAAACATGATAAATACTAGTTGATAAATGTAGTTATATGCATTATGGTTATGAGTATTCCTTTAATTCTATTCATGCTATGGTTACATACATTATAGATGCTATTTGATTAGTGTGGTTATATGTACATGTGTCAGATAGTCATGAATGATAACAACCTGTGGTGGTATGTATTGCTATTGTTGTTTTATGTTAGATAAATTATATGCTGTTGATGAGCATGTTATGGGTTAAATTGTTGTTATTTTATGATAGTTAGCTTGATGATTAGGTTACCTATTGTCATTACATGTTAGGGAATTGATGGTTAGGGTTATGAAATTCAGGCATGAGTCGACCTAATTATGATAATGTGTTGTACTAATCTAGACTGAATGTGATTTTGGTATTGTTATGGATTAATGACAATTGTTTGTGACTTTATGATGTGAATATGTTATCTAGCTATTTTTATGTATATCATGACCTTATTTATGTTTGATTTGATGTGTTGTGAAGTGATATCATGCTAATCTAGATTGATTTTGCAGACAATATAGCCTTCCTTGAGATACATTAAGGTATGAATATGCTTATGTCATCTACTTTGTACTTGAATGTTTGATTATGTCATCTATTTGGTGTTTGAGTGTTGAGGTCTATTATGTCATCTATTTACTATTGAATTTTTGATTAATCACATGTTATGAGCATGTTTCTATAAGATTGCATGATGTAATGATCTTGTTTTAAGATGATTTTACTAACACGTATGCGTTGAGACAATTGATATGTACTTGAGTGTAAATGTGTGCTAGTTGTAGTACTATGATTTTGATTTTTGGTTTATTATGACATGTTTTTAGACTTGATAAATGTTGATTCCAAATTATTATATATGTTGGATTGATATTTGGGACATGTGACTGAAATGTGTGTGTTAAGTTACAAGGCAACGTGATTGGCCCAACAAGGTAAGGTAACTAACTTGTTGTTATGTTTATTTATGCACTAAAAATTATGTGTTTACGACAGTATGATGTAGGGGATTTCATGGAAAAGGAGGTTTCCATGAAATATTGAAGAAGACTTAGGTTTAGCTTTCTTTTGGAAGTGTTGGGAAGCTATGGGGGATTGGGTCATGGTGTTGCTAAGTCTTGTGCTTTCGACCATTTATGATTTGTTGCACTTGATTTGGAGTCTTGATTGCATCTAGTGCATGGCCATGCCAATTTGTTTGTAGTGTTGTATTGTTATTGGTTTTTGTGGTTTCTTCTTGTTTGTTTCTTGTTCTTACTTTTTGTTTGAGAGTCTTGAGAATTAGTTAGGAGAGAGGAAAGTTAATGGAGCTTGTGAAGAGATGAATGAAACCCAACAGGTAATGAAAGACTTATATGAATCTCAGTGCATGAGTAAGCACATCGAAAGGTGAGAATATGAGATTCGGTTGCACTGGTTGGGTCCATTATGATAAATGGATAGTGGAAGTTCATACATAAGAAAGGAAATGTAAATGGTAAAGTAAATGGATTTGAGGCTTCATATGACTTGGCTATGCTTGGAATTGTTGCTCTTAACATTATGCATGTTGTGCAAAAAGAAAGGAAGTTCTCTTAACCTAGACCTTATGATATATGGTAATCACGTTGTAATCATAATTATTATTATGTCTATATATGTATATATGCATGCATGTATGTCGCTATATGATGATATCATTATTGATTTATGCTAATGATTATATATATGTATATATGTATGTATGTATGTCATTCTCTGACATGATCATGATTGTTTTATACTAACGATAATATATATGTATGCATGTATGTGTATATGTCACTATATGATAGGGTGTTCAAGGATCATTCTCGTGGATGAATGATTTCTTATGTAGGTGAATGGAATGAAGAGGTTATTGGTCTTATGAGGAAACAAGTGGGAAGAGTAACTCTGACAGATCTATGAGGTCAGTATCATGTGTACATGAATTGATATTATATGCTTGTACTATGCCTATGTATATGTTATGGATAGATAATGTTGAGGGGTACATCAGCAAAGTGAAATTAGTGTGATTTGCAGCATGCTAGGATAAGTATGGAGAAGCAAGATTGCTTTGTGGGGTTAGTGTGTGGTATATGGATTTGCAGTGATACGACTGTGTATATGTGATGCATGATGTATATTCAGTGATTGTACCTATGGTGATGCGCAGTTGTAACATATTTAGTGTTGTGTACATATGATGTTGCATGTCTATTGTATATAGGGTGTTGTGTGTATATTGCATATGCAATACTGGCTATAGATGGTGCTATGTACATGTTGGATATGCAGTGTTGTGTACGTATCATACTATATGCATGTTGGTGATCTAGGTGGATATTGGTGGCAACCCACCTATTCCATTTGAACCCCAACCATCAGTTCTTTCAATTTTTTAGTTTCGACACAACTTACTATTTTTAGTAGTTTTTCGAGTTCTGAACTTCTAGAGCCATTTTGAGGCCCTAAACGGCGTTTTTTGGGAAAACCGAGAGCAACATGGGCCCATGGACCAATTTTCCTCACACCAAAAGATTTTCTCCTTGGATAGATCTTTCTAACAAGGTATGATGTGCTTCAAACGAAGATCATATTCCAAAGTTACATACCCGAGAAGTTGAAACACCAATTTACCCAAACGGGGCCCATAGTTTTGGCGCTTCATCTCCTACGGTTAGGTTTTGGATGTTTAGGGTTTTGCATTGTTTCTCAACAATAAATAGGCCTTTGAGTCTCATTGTAACATAGTTTAGAGGCATGAAACCGCCACATCTCTTCTCAGAGATAAGCTACCATTGCCCTAGCTAGTTTATTTCCATTTTGTCTGTAAAAATATTTCAGTTATTTTGTATTAATGAAATGAAGTATTATTTCCACTGCATCTTTGTGTTTATGTCTAATTATGTATTTTATTGCATTCCTGCTTAAATCCAGATCAGTTGGATATGTGTTGTTCTATGCATATGCTACTGTGCGCATGTTGGATATGTGGTGTTGTGTACATATGGTGCTATGCACATGTTGTATATGTAGTCCTATGTACATATGGTGTTGTGTGCATGTTGTGCATATGGTGCTATGTAAATATGGTGTTGTATGCATGCTTGTACATGTGGTACTGTGTGAATGTGGTGTTGTGTACATGTTTTACAAGTGGTGTTATGTACAGGTGGTGTCGTGTACATGTAGTATGTGTAGTGTTGTGTACATGTCGTGTCGTGTACATGTCGTGAATGTGGTGTTGTGTACATGTGGTATTTGTGTACATGTTGTACATGTGGTGTGATGTTCATTTGGCATTGTGTACATGTTGTGCAGGTGGTTCCATATACATTTGAGTTTGTGCACATGTTGTGTATAGGTGGTACTATGTAAATGTTCTGCATATGGTACTAGCATACATGTGGTATTTTGTGCATGTCGGACATGTTGTGTTGTGAGCATGTGGTACTATGCATGTGCATGATGTAGTCATGGTATCATGACATATGTATTCATTTTGTTGCAATTTGTGTATGTATAAGTGTTGTGTCTTATTGTACACGAGGTGTATGTGTATGTGTTGTATGCCAATGTAGGTGTATGTGTATGTGTTGTATGCCAATGTAGGTGTATGTATTGTATTGTATTGTACACTAGATGTGTGTGTATGTTTTGTGTTGCGTTGTACACTGAGTGTGGGTGTATGTATTGTGCGATGTTATATGCCTTGTGTGGATGTGTAATATTCCAAAATGGGAAAAACAGGAATATAGAAGACATGCACAATTCCAACTACGGTAAAATTGGAATTAAACATGTAGAACTGGAAAAATGCCAGAATACATAAAAACATCATACATATGGGCAGTGTTAGCTCCCCGTAATTTTCTGGATTGATTGAGATACAAATTGACAAGGGTAACATCAAACCAAGCTTTAGAGCTCTAGGATCTAGCCCTCCTAGTCTCAGAGAGGGATCTCTCAATATGTTTGTAAGGATATAGCTTCATGCTTTTAAGAGGTTGATTTTAGGCTAGTTATTAAGTGAAAGTTTGTTTAATTGTTTTTGGTTGGGTATGATACTTTGATAGATTTTAGATAGGAAACATGGAATATTGTTAAGTCATTGGGCAATGGAGTCTAACAAGGTCTATATGAGTTCATCAATGGTTTAAGAAAATTTGCAGGGCAAGTTTACTTGGTTGGTGAATCTTTTAAGGTTATGATGGATTTATGAAATGGACATAAAAATTGAGAACAAAAAACTAATAAAGGGCTAAAACAGAATCCTCTATATACTTGTAAACTGGGGGAGTTAGAAAATTGATAATAACAGCAAGAGAATCAAAGGCATAAGCAAACCCTAATACATTTGATTTCAGACTAAAAACAGATAATTAACCAAAACAAACATTCGGATAAAACACAGAAAATTAAGAAACTTATCCAACTTCCAGGGCTTTTATCATCTAGAGCAGAAACATTTAAGATATACAAGTAACTATAACCATAGAAAGAGAGAAAACTCTAAAATCCAAAGTTATAGCTATAAGACTTCCTTAAAACAATTTCAGCTAAGTAAAGGAAAAGAGCATGATTTTAAACATAATTCTTTGACAAACTTAGACAAAGCTGCTTTAAAGAGATGATTCCAAGAACATAATATTTCAATGGAAACAATATGCAGGGCTAACCATAAATCATAATTGATGTTGACTGATCTAATATGTTCAAGGAATGGATGAGCTAAGAACTTGTTAGAGAGAAATAAATGATTTCTCTAATGTATCTAGGAAGAAGAAAACATTAAGGTAGTGAAGGAAAAATAGATTTAAGGTGCCATTAGAAACATTTCTTAATCTTAATTCTTTGTCCTACTGCAACATAGCAAGATATGGAAAACATAATGGAAAACTAGAAAACATAAAAAAAAGAAAACTTCACCATCAACCAAAGCCTATGGATCCTGCAAACAATATTTCTCCATCAACAAGCAAATCAGATCATGCATGAGTTCTGTTGTACATGTTAGCCCCTTCATCTATATTTTTGGCCATTCACCTCTCCATTCCAGTCTTTGGGCTTGCATCTCCATTTAAATCCGTTTCGAACCCCTTTCGTGGCCTAAAATCTTCCCATCCTACATCTCGTTATCATTTCCGCCCACGAAATGCATTGAACATAAGGCTAAAATCTGTGCCTAAAATTATATCGGGCCTAGCCCCTTTGGTCTTAACCCCGGCACCTATCCCTTCCATACAACCTGGCCCCAAGACCAAACGCCAAATCCTAAGGCGCTTGCTGTATACGGCTATCGGGCGTGCTCTCAACCGTCAGATTAAACAAAGATCAACGGTCCATCCACTGCCTATTGCCCTAGTGGTCCCCACTTCGTGTCCATCGCTCAAAAACCAGACCTGTTTTTATCACACTGCCTTTCATAGGCAGGCGGTATTCTCAAAATCCCAGCGATGCCATTCAGCTCAAGCCACGCGTCCCGATGTACGACGGCAATACCACCCTCCATCGCTCATTATCTCTTGATCAAAGTCGTGCAGCGATATTAACTCTGGCCATTCGATCTGAAGAGCTCCATCCAACGATGATTATTCTCCAAATTTGCGCAGCTTTTAACCCCCGTCTATATCACCCGTGGCCCACCATCTCACCACCACCCGACATAATATTAACCGTTGATCCCGTTTTTTATCGTATGGCCCTGGATTGTTCACACCCTATCGGTTGACCGAGTCCACTTCCACGTCGCCCCTTCCGTGTAGTCTCTCGTATGCCCACGTGTCATTCGCGTCCATCTCCACCATTTCCATGCATCGTTCACGTGTTTATGTCGTCTGTCTCCGCCTCTCCCACACAGCGTCATCCCACTGTGTTTCTCGTTGCCACCCTCCATTCCTCCGTCACCCTGCTTCTCCTCACCGTTTCACTCAGTCCATATCACCACCCCGTGGTCACCGCCTCATCCATTGCCTTGGCGCCTGGTTTTCTTTAACCGTTTTGTGGATTTTCCAGGTTTATGGCGATGGAGAGCCATCGGAATTCACATCCACCACCATAGAAGTCGAGTACGCTCCAGAGGATCAATTATCAAATGCAGAATTATGGAGCAAGGATCCCAGAAGATATGATGACATGACACCCATTAAAAAGCCAGGGTTTAAATCTATCAACCCCTCCAAGGTCGTTCAAATGCACAGGTTGAGCAGTTGAAGAATTAATGGCACAGGTAGAAATATCAGTGAAGAGCAGGGGATTCAAGAAACGTATTTAAGGACTTTGGGGCTCTTACATACCCTGTTGGAGGAAAAGTACCAAATCGAGGACCGTGCAGATTACTAGAAATACCTTTTCACAGAAAACAATGTCCTCAGGGTTTATTTCAGCCAGAATTCTCTTTAGAGGAGTACAAATTGTTATATATTTTATTCTTCATACCTTACCCCTGAAGAGATTTACACCTACTACATTTATGTGATGGAGCAATCATAGAGTATTTACAGCGTGCTTGCGCCGTCAAACACTTTGGGTGGGCATTTTCTCACCATTTTGTTTCAATGAAATAGTTAATTGTTTCACCTACTTCTTTTATGAGTTTTCTCTCCTCCTTCCTCTATAAAAGGGGAGAAGAAAAACATTGTAAGGGTTCCAGAATTTTATCAGAAAATTGTGCTGTGAAAGGCGTTTTTGTATACATTTTGTAAGCCTTTTGTATTGAGGCTTAGAGCCCGTAGGGTCTCAGTGAGGAGGAGTTCTATCCGTAATGAGGATTCTGGTCTTTGGTATTTCACAGTATGTAAACTTCTCTCATGTGTTAAATACAATATTTCATTTCACACATCTTCTTGTATCATGTTACTGGAATGCGAGTGGCTCACTGGTTTCAGGTAAGGATTCATCCTAGTTGATCCCATACTTGGATCAGTCAAGCACTTTAAATAGGCTCAGGCATGATATACTATTTCATATTCATTTCATCCACTTTTCTGCTATATTAGTTGCTTTGGGAGGGTGCTTTTAAAACGCCATTGTCATGTATGGATTCTTAGAATGATAAGCCCATATGTGGTTCTGTTGTGTATCTGGGTATCAGACCAAAGTTAACTAGTATCCTCTTGTATTTCTTTCCCCCATACACTTCTGATATTTGAGTTCTATGACATATTCTTTGAATCGGCCCTCTTTACAGTAAATTGTCTCTTAACTGTCTGATGCTTTAATATTGGAGCTTTGTATTGAGCCTCTGCAACATTACTTTCCCTGTGAAAGTTTCTGTGATTGCTGGTCCCATTTTAAATCAATTTCCTTGTTTAACAAGAGATAGTTGGAGAGCCTTTGGATTGACAACCCAGCTTTATTATATGCCTCCTGCTATGCTAAGATGTCCTAGGCACTCGTCTATGGCAGCTCTAGACTGTCTCTAGGGTAGACAACAATTGTCGACAACATCTTTCTGGCGCCGTTGTCGGGGACAAATTTAAGAATATCAGTTTCCCTGGGCCTCGACAATATTGATTCACTCTCTAATCAGGTGAGCAGAGAGAGTTGAAGAGTTGCATATCTCTCACCTTGGCGACTCCACACTGTTATTCATTTGATAAATCTATTGGTAGTCCTGGCTCCCTGAAAGCCACATTTAAGGTCAGATACGTCCAAATCGAAGATACCCTCTGTGTCTGACCCAGAGAATATTATACATAGAAGAAGTTGGAAAGAGAGGAAATCAACCCGTACTGAAATCCCTGAGTGTTTCGAAGAAGATTGTCCGTCTTCCTCTTCTCAAGAAATTCCAGTAGGAAATCCCGACTTCACTGAGGGAAACCTTGAATATTATTCGGATAGCCTACCCAGGGGGAGTGCTAGAACCAAAGGGAACTTTTGTCCTACCCCTGAGGCCGAAGAAGTTAAAGAAGTTACAGAAGTAGCCCCTGTTAACCGTGAATTGTTTCCATCTACGCCTCAGGCTGCTGTACAATATACCCCCATTGTTCTTCATACTCCACTTCCTCCTACTCCTCTTCCTTCATTTGTACACCAGATTGTTGCACAACCCCCACCTCCTCCAATGGCTAATGTTCCTGCCTTTCTGCTCAATAAATATGCTCCCCTGGCATTACCTCAAGTGCTGAATGATATGCCCCAGGATTATTTAAAGGTATTGCCCAGATTCACTGGAGAAAATGAAATTGATGCTCAGAAACATCTTGAGACTTTCTGCTCTTTTGTAGATAATTTTAATGTTGAACATTTAGATGTGGTCTTAATATTATTTGTGTAGTCTCTGGATGGTGAAGCCAGAAAATGGTTCAATACATTGGGAAACCGTTCAGTAACCACTTGGGATGATATGGAAAATAATTTTCTCAGAAAATGGGGAGAAAATAAAGGTCATGGACAGTGTCTTACTGAGTTCAATACACTTAAGAAGAAACATAATGAAGGAGTGTCAGAGTTTATTAAGAGATTCAATAAGTTATATCTAAATCTCCCTGCGGATATGAAGCCTCATCAGAATGCTGCTAAAGTTGTTTTCATAGCATCTTTTGACTCAGATTTTGGTTTCTCTCTCAGGGAAAGAAAGCCTGCCACCCTAGACGATGCTCAGTCTGATGCTCTTGAATTTGAAGCAAACTTTGCTTCTACTGGAAAATTAAAAGGAAAAACTGAACAAGATACCAGAAGAAGAGGCAAAGAGGAAGTATCTACTTCTAATCAGGACAAGGATTCTGATAAAATGGGGGAAATAAGCAAGATGATTAAAAAGATTGTCAAGCTAGAACTGGAGGCCAAGAATACAGCCCCCAAGAATTTTTATAATGATCCAAACAGAGGTTACAACCCTCAGTATAGAAAGCCACCCCTGCTAATATTGCCAAGGGAAGCCAAGGAGCAACAGGATCAGGTACCACACCCATTATACCTAGAAAGCCCAGTAGATGACTCCACTGATGATGCTACCTATGAACTGCAAGATGAAAATATTTCCTTTTCAAACAATGATGAAATAGAATGCCCATTGCAAGAAGAAGAATAAGACATCAGAGACACAGAAGATGTAGAAATTGATCACTACTGCAAACAGTTTAATGATTTCATGCAAGCACATTTCAATAGGATATATGATCTCAGATCCTCTAGAAAGAGAACTCGGACTCAAGATCAAGAAGAAGAGCCTCCCCGAGAGGAAGCTCCTACCCAAAAGGAGTCAACAACGAAGAAAATCACAGATAAAGGTAAGAGTCCTCCGAACAAACCTTTGCAGTCTATTGATCAAACTCCTTCTTCTTCAAAAGTAGTCACCCCTCCTAATTTCGAGTCTGTATCAAAAGAAGTTAAACCTTCAGCTGAAAATAAAGAATCAAAATAATTTGTAATAGAAAAGCCCCCTCTTGCTTTTAATTTGCAAAAAGAACTTGAGAAAGTCAAAATCCCAATCCCTTTGACTGAACTGTTGAAACAACCTGCTTATCAATCTCAAGTTACTTCTTCATTACTTCCTCCTGAAGCACCAACAATACCAGACAGTCTTAATCTCCAAGAAGAAAGACCCATGGTAGTTTTTGGCCCACATGTTGAGGAGACAGACCCCTCTACTCCTCCTTTCTATGTGTCTCTAGTTATTCATGATCTGTTGTTACACAATTGTATGTTAGATTCTAGGGCTTCCCATAATCTTATGCCTTTTTCAGTCATGGAACATCTAGGTCTACAAATCACACGTCCATACAAAGACATATATTCATTTGATTCCAAAAGAGTTAAATGCTTGGGGATGATTAAAGATTTAGCGGTCAATCTGGCCCAAATCCCAGCAAAAAGTGTAGTAATGGACATTGTGGTGGCTGACATCCCAGCTCGCTTTGGCATGCTGTTTTCAAGGTCCTGGGGTACAAAAATTGGTGGGTCTATCAAGATGGATTTAACCTATGCCACTATCCATGTTTTTGGTGGCTAGGAGAGGAGATTATATAGAGAAACCAGATTTGTCAAGATGGTTACAAAGGCTAATAGCTCAGAAAACCCACCAGTCTATAGCAAAGAAGGAGATTTTTCATGTTTTATGTTTGAAGAAGATCAAAATTTTGCTCATGAACCTTCCTTCTGCCAAATCAAAACTAAGCAGCCTTTAGAAGACCGTGTAGTAGGAGTATGGACTCTACATTTCGATGGAGCAAATTCAAGAGAAGGAAATGGGGCAGGAGTGTTATTAATTTCCCCCACAGGAAAATCGGTGCCACTGTCTTTTAAATTGGAATATGAAGCTACTAATAATGTAGCCGAATATGAGGCACTACTGTTAGGATTGCAAACAGCCAGGAGCATGGGTATACAGAGTTTAAAATTTCTGGGAGATTCTGAGCTGGTGGTTAGACAAGTTAGAAATCAGTGTCAAACCAAACACCCCCGGCTGAGGGCATACAGGAATGAAGTGTGGGACATGGTGGAGAATTTCTTCTCAGCATTTAATATCCATTTCATGCCACAGGAGCAAAATAGAATGGTAGATTCACTTACTGTAGCTGCCAGTACATTTCGTCCTCCTCAGAACCCCCTCATAAGATATGAAGTGGAAGTACGTTACAGACCATCAATCCCAGATAATATTAAGCACTGGCAGGTATTTGAAGATGATGAACAGATGAAGAAATTCCTGGAGACAGTGGGAGAATTCTCCAATATGGTGATTGATGATTGTGAAGAAGATGAGGCTGAGAATGTCTCAGGAAATAAGTGGGAAGAGAAAATGGCAGGAAGTAAAGTGCTGCAGTTGAAAGGGAATGTGATACCTAGAGGGCTGGTGCCTCTAGAAAGATTTTTTGATAAAAATGATGTTCCATTGCAGCATAATAAAGTAGTAGAAGAGAATCAAATGGAAGATCTGAATCTGGGTACCAATGTTGAGCCTAAAATTGTAAAATTATCTAAGAAGGTCCCAGAGGAGTATAAAGAAAGATACCTGAAATTATTTCAATCTTATAAAGATGTATTTGCGTGGTCCTATCAGGACCTAAAAACTTTTTATGTTAGTATAATGCAGCAAAAAATTCCTTTGAGGGAAGGTGCGAAACCTTATAAGCAAAAGCTCAGACAGATAAATCCTCTGTTGCTTCTCTAAATTGAAAAAGAAATCAAGAAGCTGCTAAAGGCTAAAATAATTGTGCCATTAAGGTACTCTGAATGGGTTGCTAATTTGGTCCCTGTTCGAAAGAAGAATGGAGAAATAAGGCTGTGTGTGGATTTCAGGAATTTAAATAGAGCATCTTTAAAGGATAATTATCCACTGCCTAAGATGGACCACATCCTGCAGAAAGTGGTGGGAGCCTCTAGAATGTCAATGATGGATGGTTTTTCTGGTTATAATCAAGTGGCTGTGTTCCCAATAGACCAAAACAAGACTGCTTTCACCACACCATGGGGAACATTCATGTATTCCAGGATGCCTTTTGGGTTAATCAATGCAGGAGCTACCTTTCAGAGGGCTATGGACATTGCTTTTGTGGGTGAGCAGGACAAATTTTTGGTGGTGTACCTTGATGATATTACAGTGTTTTCAAAGAATGATGCGGAACACATTGAGCATTTAAGAAGAACTTTTGAAAAATGTAGAAGGTATGGTCTTTCTCTTAATCCACAAAAGTCTTTATTTGCATTAGAGGAAGGTAAAATTTTGGGGCACATCGTAACTAAGGACGGGGTAAAGATAGATCCCAAAAGAATAGAGGTTATAAATAGTATCCCTTTCCTGAGGAACAAGAAATAAGTGCAAGTATTTTTAGGCCGAATAAATTTTCTGAGAAGATTCATCCCTAACTATGCTGAGATAGTTAGGCATATAACTCATATGCTGAAAAAGAACAATGAGGTGAAATGGTCACAAGAATCACGGGAGGCCTTTGCTAGAATTAAAGCTGCATTTTCTGAAGCCCCTATGCTGGCTGGACTTGATTATGCTAGACCATTTATGATCTTTTCCTTTGCATCACCTCACACAGTAGCTGGAGTGTTATTGCAGAAAAATGAAGAAGGATATGAACAGCCTATTGCCTTTTTCAGCCAAGTTCTCCATGATGCTGAATTGAAATATAATATATTGGAGAAGCAGGCATATGCCCTAGTAAAGTCCCTCAAAGCCTTCAGAATGTATTTTTTGCAGTCTCATATTACTGCATATGTCCCCACAGCCGCTGTTAAAGACATTCTGATTCAGGGAGACAGTGAAGGGAAAAGAGGGAGATGGATTGCAAAAATACAGGAATATGATCTGGACATAAGACCTACTAAGGTAATTAAAGGGTAGGGACTAGCCAAGATCTTATCTGAATCAAATTATCAGGCTTTAGGCATAAATTTGTCCATGGTAGCAAACGAAGAGTCTGAGAAAGAAAAAGAAAAGCAAGGGTTGGAGATGGCTACTCAGAAGGTTCATATAAAATATCTCACCAGTCCTTGGTACAAATAAATAGTAGAATATCTTTTGACACTCAGCTGTCCACCTAGTTGTGATAAAGCAAAATACAGGGTTGTGAGATTAAAATCACAAAAGTACATAGTTGCTAATGGCCAATTATATTGGAGAGATCCTTCAGGCATTCTACTCCTGTGCCTCACAGAGGATGAAGTGGAAAGTATAATGATGGAATTTCATGAGGGAATTTACGGAGGTCATTACAACTGGAGGGCCACAGCTCATAAAATCTTCAAGGCTAGTTTCTACTGGCCAAAACTATTTGGAGATGTTTTTGTTTGGGTCAGAGCATGTGATAAGTGTCAGAAATTTGCTGAGAAACAGAAGCTAGCAGCTCTGCCCTTGATTCCTATCCATGTAAATGAGCCATTTCAACAATGGGGAATAGATTTTATTGGAAAAATACATCCCCCATCAAGTGGGCAGCATAAATGGATATTCACAGCCACAGATTACTTTACAAAATAGGTGGAAGCCATACCTGCAAGAAATGCTACTGACACTGTCATCATAAAATTCATGGAAGAAAACATCATTTCCAGGTTTGGTTGTCCTGCCAAAATAGTGACTGATAATGCACAAGCCTTCAAATCTGCAAAATTTGTGAATTTCTGTCAACAGTACAACATTGCACTTAAGCACTCCACAACTTACTATCCGCAGGGAAATGGCTTGGCAGAATATTCCAACAAAACTCTGGTAAGGGCCTTGAAGAAAACTATAAATGAGAATCAAAAGAATTGGGATTCCCAATTGAAATTCGCTCTATGGGAAAACAGAATTACTAGTAAGCGAGCAACTGGGAAATCCCCTTATGAACTGGTATATGGACGAGCAGTCGTGTTTCCTGTGCAACTGGCGCTACCAGTGGCACGTTTCATACAAGAAAATCATGAAGAACCAGATG
Organism: Pinus albicaulis; assembly: GCA_034641835.2. Taxonomy (NCBI): domain Eukaryota; kingdom Viridiplantae; phylum Streptophyta; class Pinopsida; order Pinales; family Pinaceae; genus Pinus; species Pinus albicaulis. The sequence continues at coordinate 17,932 of JAXQQM020080031.1, read as the reverse complement.
GTATGGTCAGGAGAATCAACCAATTGGTGGAATTAGAGGAAACACGGGACCAAGTGAATCAGAGTTAGTTGAATATCAGGAAAGAATGAAAAGCATATTTGATCAGCATGCAAAATACAGAAAATTTCAGGTTGGTGATCTAGTTCTCAGATGGGATGTCCGAAGGGCTGAAAAAGGGAAGCATGGAAAATTCGACCCACTCTGGTTCGGCCCATTTAAAATTGTGGAACGGGGAGGTTATAACACCTTTATATTGGATAATTTACAGGATGATGTGCTGGATGCCCCTGTAAACGACCAATTTCTGAAACCCTATTTCCAATTCTGATTCAGGCAGGGAATGCCTGATGTACCATATTGTATATAAGTTTTGTTTCGGTTTTGGTTCGATCCAGGGAGACATGCTGATGAATTATGAAGTAAATGCAGAGAGGCTAAGTAGCAGAGTCCTTCAAAAGAGTATCAAGTGGTCTGCAGGTTCTCGACGTGTCCAAGTATGAACGCGTCGTCCCCAGATGGAGTCGATGTTGTACATGTTAGCCCCTTCATCCAAATTTTTGGCCATTAGCCCCTCCTAAAACCTTTCCAATTTCCTACCATGGCCTAAGAGCCCCTTTTTCCGCTTATCGTTGTCCTCCTCCGCACCCAGATTTCGTCATCAAAGGCCGAAAGGCTCGCTGTTGAAAGAGTTTGAATCTGAAGCCCTTTTGGGCATTAGCCTCCTACATTCAGCCCTTCACGGCGATTATTCCCCAAAGCTGTGCAGCCTTTAACTCCCGTCTATATCACCCGTGGCCCACCATCTCACCACCGCCCGACACGTATTAGCCGTCGATCCTGTTTTTTATCGTATGGCCCAGAATTGTTCGCGCACCCTGTTGGTTGACCGAGTCCACTTCCACGTCGCCCCTTCCGTGTAGTCTCTTGTACGCCCACGTGTCATTCGCGTCCATCTCCACCATTTCCATGCATCATTCACGTGTCTATGTCATTTGTCTCTGCCTCTCCCACACAGCGTCATCCCACTGTGTTTCTCGTTGCCACCCTCCATTCCTCCGTCACCCTGCTTCTCCTCACCGTTTCACTCAGTCCATATCACCACCCCGTGGTCACTGCCTCATCCATTACCCTGGCGCCTGGTTTTCTTTAACCGTTTTGTGGATTTTTCAAGTTTATGGCGATGGAGAACCATCAGAATTCACGTCCACCACCATAGAAGCCAAGTACGCTCCAGAGGACCAATTATCAAATGCAGAATTATGGAGCAAGGATCCGGGAAGATATGTTGACATGACACCCATTAAAAAGCCAGGGTTTAAATCTATCAAACCCTCCAAGGTCGTTCAAATGCACAGGTTGAGCAGTTGAAGAATTAATGGCGCAGGTAGAAATATCAGTGAAGAGCAGGGGATTCAAGAAACGCATTTAAGGACTTTGGGGCTCTTACATACCCTATTGGAGGAAAAATACCAAATCGAGGACCGTGCATATTACTAGAAAGACCTTTTCACAGAAAAAAAATGTCCTCAGGGTTTATTTCAGCCAGAATTCTCTTAAGAGGAGTACAGAACATTATATATTTTATTTTTCATACCTTACCCCTGAAGAGATTTTCACCTACTACATTTATGTTATGGAGCAATCATAGAGTATTTACAGCATGCGTGCGCCGTCAAACACTTTGGGCGGGCGTTTTGTCACCATTTTGTTTCAATGAAATAGTTAATTGTTTCACCTACTTCTTTTATGAGTTTTCTCTCCTCCTTCCTCTATAAAAGGGGAGAAGAAAAACATTGTAAGGGTTCCAGACTTTTATTAGAAAATTGTGCTGTGAAAGGCATTTTTGTATGCATTTTGTAAAGCTTTGGTACCGAGGCTCAGAGCCCGTAGGGTCTTAGTGAGGAGGAGTTCTATCTGTAATGAGGATTCTGGTCTTTGGTATTTCACAGTATGTACTTTTCCTTATGTGTTTAATACAATATTCCATTTCATACATCTTCTTGTATCATGTTACTGGAATGCGAGTGGCTCACTGGTTTTAGGTAAGGATTCATGCTAGTTGATGCCCATACTTGAATCAGTCAAGCGCTTTAAATAGGCTCAGGCATGATATACTGTTTCATATTCATTTCATCCACTTTTCTTCTATATTAGTTGCTTTGGGAGGGTGCTTTTAAAACGCCAGTGTCATGTATGGATCCTTAGAATGATAAGCCCATATATGGTTCTATTGTGTATCGGGGTATCAGACCAAAGTTAACTAGTATCCTCTTGTGTTTCTTTCCCCCATACACTTCTGATATTTGAGTTATGTGACATATTATTTGAATCGGCCCTCTTTACAGCAAATTGTCTTTTAACTTTCTGATGCTTTAATATTGGAGCTTTGTATTGTGCCTCTGCAACATTACTTTCCTTATGACAGTTTCTGTGATTGCTGGTCCCATTTTAAATCAATTTCCTTGTTTAACAAGAGATAGTAGGAAAGCCTTTGGATTGACAACCCAACTTCATTATATGGCTCCTACTATGCTAAGATGTCCTAGGCACTGGTCTATAGCAGCTCTAGACTGTCTCTAGGGTAGACAACAATTGTCGACAACACAGTGAACCCAATGAAGAACCCGAAGATGATTTGTCTAAAAAGGCTCCATCCAGATATGTTCAAAAGAATCATCCAGAATCTCAAATTTTGGGAGAAAAGGGATCAGGTGTACAAAAAAGAAGGACTCTTGTGGGATCTTCTAGCTATCTGGCATTTCTATCCACTATTGAACCACACAATGTCAATCAAGCTAGCAAAGATGAATGTTGGATTCAAGCCATGAATGAAGAGCTTGATCAAATTGAAAAGAATCACCCTTGGGAATTAGTACCAAGACCTCATGACAAAAATGTCATTGGAACTAAATGGATATTCAAAAACAAGTTAAATGAGAATGGGGATGTTATAAGAAATAAAGCTAGACTTGTTTGCAAGGGGTATGCTCAACAAGAAGTTATAGACTTTGAAGAAACTTTTGCTCCTGTAGCCAGACTTGAAGCCATAAGAATGTTTCTTTCTTTTTCAAGCTTCCAACAAATCAAATTTTATCAAATGGATGTTAAATCTTCTTTTCTCAATGGTGATCTCGAAGAAGAAGTGTATATAGAACAACCAGAAGGATTCATTTTGGGAAATGATGAAAAACTTGTTTGTAGACTTAAAAAGGCTCTATATGGTCTCAAACAAACTCCAAGGGCATGGTACCCTCGTCTTGACAAATATCTTCATCAACAAGGATTTTCAAAAGGGTCTGCTGATAGCAACTTATACACAAAAAATGAAAATGACAAACTATTGGTTGTGGTTGTATATGTTGATGATATCATTTTTGGAAGTAATGAAGAGTCTATGAGTCAAAAATTTGCTTCTGATATGCAGCAAGAATTTGAAATGTATTTACTTGGGGAACTAACATTCTTTCTTGGCTTGCAAATGCAACAAGCAACAAATGGCATATTCTTATCAAAAGCAAAATACCTCAAGCAAATCCTGAAGAAGTATGACATGGAAGATTGCAAACCTGTAAGTACACCAATGATAACCGGATGTAATCTCAGTTCTAATGATGATTCCCCCACGATGAATCAACCATAATACAGATTTATGATAGGAAGTCCACTTTATCTCACTAGGACAAGACCAGACATCATGCATGCAGTTGGGATTGTTGGACAATTCCAAGCTAATCCAAAAGAGTCTCACCTTCAGGCTGTGAAAAGAATATTCAAATATCTACAAGGAACTCAAGACTTTGGACTATGGTATCCAAAGAATTTTGATCTTACTCTTCATGCATACACTGATGCAGATTGGGCTAGAAGTGTTGATGATCGGAAAAGCACTAGTGGTGGTGCATTCTATATGGGGCCTCGATTAGTATCTTGGTTTAGCAAGAAGCAAAGCTCTATTGCTTTATCTACAGCAGAAGCAGAATATGTGGCTGTTGCATCATGTTGCACTCAACTTCTCTGGATGATGCAAACCTTACAAGACTTTCAAATCAAATTTTCACCTCCTATCTCCATTATGTGTGACAATACAAGTGCCATCAGTATCTTAAAGAATCATGTTATGCATTCCAAGACCAAGAACATTCCCATCAAATATCACTTCTTACGTGAACAAGTGCTTGAACAAAGGGTGAAATTGGAGTATGTTCCCTCCAAAGAACAAGTTGCTGATATATTTACCAAACCTCTACCAAAGGAAGCGTTCGAATATCTCAGACAGAAACTGGGAGTATTCTCTGCCATGCAGAAGAGCAGATCTACTTAAAAACAGAAGATTAAATTGGTTGTGAGGTGCTGTTGGGCATCCCTGAATACACAGGCTAAGGGGGAGCATTAGTCATATGAAAAGGATGCACTATTGGCATTTATAAGTCATTTTGTTATATTATGTTTAAAGATGCAGCATGATCTCAGGGGGAGCATGGTATTTTCTGTTCACAGGATCTTGATCAACTCTTTGCCATTGATGTCAAAGGGGGAGGAAAAGCAACAAAGGGCTTCTATAAGACAATCAGAGGAAGATTATTGCCATCAATGCCAAAGGGGGAGATTGTTGGAAGCATTGTCATTGATGGCAAAGGAAGTGGCAAAGGAATTGACATCTGAAACAGTAACTAGGAACAGAGACAAGACATGTAGCAGAGAATAATAGAGAAAGAGTGCATCTACAGAGAGCAGTATCAGTCAAGAAGAAAATTGAATTCAATAGGAAGGATACTTTAGTCCCATTCAAGTGTGAACATATATATACAATCCGTGAGAAACCCTTTGAGGGGATTAATGGTGCTCTGTATGTTGTTCGAGGAATGGTTAATATGGTCGATAGTGTATCCAAACTGGTAAACAGTGGAATGTTATTGATTGAACAATATCATGGTTTTAAGCTTCACATGGAAGGGTCTACGCTGTTAGTAAGGAGCTGACTGTCGTTCATGGAGAAAGGAACAAGGAGCGAGAGTAAATCATTTATAACGCGGAAGAAATAAAACATAGTATTTGGCATCAAACTTTCGGTGGACCGAGTTGTGAACCTGAGTTAAGGGACCAAAAGGAATAGCGTAACCAGACTTAACCGTGGGTTGGTCACTGTTCCAAAACCACGAGCGGATTTGCGAGGACGAATTTCCCATATCGCACTGCTTTTGCGAGTTGAGCGGTATTCAAGAGGTTGGCTCCGATTCCATAGAATGGGTGACACGCGTCCCTGTACGACTCCACAAAACCGCTTGTCACTATGCGCCATCGCGCATTATTGTTTGACCCAGGATGCCCAGCGATATTGTTGAGCGTCGTTGATCTGGGAAGGGGTCATCAGACGGTGATCATTTGCTATAGATGCGTGAAGGTTAACCAAGGTACGACGGCCATCGCACGTTATTGTTCGCGCGTCTTCACCGAGAGATATCCATCCGATCAAATGAGGAGGCATGACGCGATAAAAACCGTCAGATGAAAACGATCGTTAGCAATGGGCCCTAGTTTTAAATAATATTGATTAAGCTGTCGATTATGCATGTGGGGCCGGATCCAAAGGTCTATTTTAAAAAGGCCATTTGATAAAAGCGCGGATTATTAATATAAATATTTAATTATCAAAGGGTGTGAATAATATTTATTTATCAAATTCCACGAATTTGATAAATAAAATTCCAATAAAAGAAAGTAAAACCATCAGCGACATGTTAATATTACTTAACCTTGGCTATAGTATTATTTGGCAGAAAAAAAAATATTACCTTTGGGACGATTCGTGCATGGAAGAACGAAGATTTGATTTTCAATTTGGATTGGTTCGAATTTTAATATGAATACCATTAGTAGTTGGATGGTTTTGACTCATGGTTTTACTAAAGGCAAAAACTATATAAGGAGATGACGATTATTGTACAAGGTGTGCATGCGTAAGGAAGGTGAATGAATAAATTTCTCTAAGGAATATCTGCATGGACGAACTCTGTTCTTAATTGATAAATCTGAATCTACGATGCACCCATGGATATAATGATCTGACGATGATGAACCTCTGGTTTGATTGACTAACGAAATCATGAAGAACTGGTGCGAGTGTACTGAAGAAAATGAATAAATCTGGTGGCCTGCAAGGTATGTTGTGTGGAAACTGGTGGATCCAGAATGAAAATTGATGGAACATGGTCTGTAGTGGTGCTGAGGGTCGAAGCCTTCAGTGAGGGGGTTTTAGCTCCCTGCCAGTGGTAGCTAGTAAACGAGAGAAGGTTGTAGCCTTTCTGTAGGTAGGTGCCTACGTGCTGGTATAAGTCTGCGCCAGCATAAATTGTAAGAAGTTTTCTTTATAATAAATATTGAAGACTGAGATAACAGCAGTGGTGGTTTTCTCCCAAATTGGGTTTCCACCTTAAATACTGGTGTTCATATGTGGCTTATGTTTGATGGTTGTTCTGGTATTTATGTTCATACTTACTTCTTACTAAACAACTGATGAATGAATGATGCAATGATCTAAGTAAAGACATAATAATATCTCTGGACATACACGTTGGATTCTATAAAATAGCATATGGTTTTAAGAGAAAGAAAAAGTGAAAAAAATTTCAGCCCTAAATACTGATTCACCCCCCCTCTCAGTATTTTTCCCGACACAGTGTAAAAGCTTCTCAGAAGAAAACGGCTTCAGAACAGTCTAATGAATCAAAAGAAAATACTTCAAAGTCACAGAATTCTAAATCTGAAGTAATAACATTAGAAAACATTGCTTCCAAGTTTCCTTCTTTCATTTTACCTTCAATTCATAAAGCTCATATTCTGAGAGTAGTCCAGAAATATCCCAGAATTGAAGAAGACTTATTTGCCACTAATTCTAGTGGATATGTATTAGATTTAGATAAGTCCACAAACCTAGCAGAGTCAATTAGAATATGGATTGGTTCATTGTATCAAATGCAAGTTACATCAAGATTGTATAATGCATATATCTTTGCCCTAGCAGAAAAGAGAATGGAAAGTATAGTCTATGACTGGTGGATGGGACCACCTGAGCAAGAAAGACTAGCAGTAGCTGCTGCAGGATTAGCTACTCTTGAATTATTGTTAAAAACTCAGTTTGTACCAGAACCTGCTGATGAGAAAAAAACAAATTATAACTGACCTGGCTAGGATGGAACTAAAAGATTTGAAATTCTTAGACCAATTTGGCCAAGATTTTATGGCTAAGATTTATAAATCAAATCTTACAAATGACTCTACTCAAAAAAATTATTTTTTACCAAAACTGCCTGGTAACTTAGGTGATCTGATACAAAAATATCTAGAAGTTCAGAATAAGACAATAGATCAGATTTATTTTATTGATCTTATGTTCAGATGTCAAGAAAAGGTAAAGTACCTCTGTTGGCAAAAGAAAGCACAAGATGTTACTCCCAGTGCTGAAGTTTGCATAGCTGTTTTTCCATGGACACCTTTGAAGAAAAGAAGAAAATCAAAAAGGTATGGATGATTCAAACCAAAGAAAGTTGCCAATCCAAAGAGACCTTTCAAAATATTTCAGTTTTTGAAGAAAAGAAGACAGCCAAAAAAAGACAATTGCTGCTTCATTTGCAAACAAGAAGGGCACTTTGCAAGGAAGTGTCCACAAAGCTCTTCAAATAACTTGAAATCTTGTTTCGAGATTGATGAATTTGTAGATAATTGGTCCATTGTAGATTCTCAAGAAGAAGTATCAGATGTATATATTCTGCAAGATGCTCCCCTTTCAGATGATGATTCTTTCCAGATATTTCTCAAAAGATGAACAGATGTCAGAACTGTTCAGATGATGATTTTACAGATGAAGAATATCTTCATTACAGTGATGAATATGAAGAAAGTGCTATTGAAGAAGAAATTGAAACAGATGAGACAGATGATGTTGTATCTTTAGCCTGGTCTCCTGAAGTTAAAATTGATACAGGTAAATGTCCAGTTTCTCCATTAAATAAATTGAACTCCTTTTGTCCATATGAAAAAAGAGTAGCTGCTTCATCTTCATTACATTTTCCAGATTATGATTTAGTCACAGAAAAAAATCTCCTAAAGAAATGGTTAAAACAAATAACATGTTGTATAAACTAGTCCAAGTACAGGTTAAAGGAGATTGGATTAATTTTGATGCTTTACTGATTACATAATGTAAAAGACTGTTGGAAATTGATGATTGGAGTCCAAGGTTTAAAAATGATAGATGACATTGAATATTTTTCAGTGTTGATACAGACCTCTTTTCAGTTAAATAACACAGTACATCCTAAACTTAAACAGCCTGTTTTGAAAGATTGTTTGACAGTTGGTTTAAGTAACGCACAGGTTGAAGGTGTTTCATATGATTCTGTTGATCTTCCCAGTGATTGGTATTTTCATTATAAATCTCTTGTAGATGTAAATAAGCCTGAAGGCAAGTCTAAAAGAGTCTCTGTGAATAATGGTCAAGTTTGTATCATCCCTGAAAGACCATCCATTCTTAGACCTATATTTAGGCCGAGAAGACATGTATTACCTATCACACCTGTTGAAGAATCATCTTCTCAAAGCACCAATAAAAATTATGAACCAATTAATGAATTTTTTTATGAACAACCTATTTTATCTTCTAATGAACTATATATACCTGAGTCAAAACCTTTCCTAGCTATAAATAAGATGTTTAGAACCTCTACTACCCATTTTCCGCAAGTTGTGAGATAATTTCCAATTTGGTAAAATTGATCTAATTCACTGGTGTTGGAAGAGTTATGCTCTATTAAGGGAGCAAAATCAGCTCTAGTGGAAGGTTGCCTTGATTGAGATGAAGTTGTACAAGATTGGTGGATGGGACCACCTGAGCAAGAAAGACTAAGAGTAGCTACTGCGGGATTATTTACTCTTGAATTATTGTTAAAAACTCAGTTTGTACCAGAACTTGATGATGAGAAAAAACATATTATAACTGATGTGGCTAGGATGGAACTAAAAGATTTGAAATTCTTAGACCAATTTGGCCAAGATTTTATGGCTAATATTTATAAATGAAATCTTACAAATGACTCTACTCAAAAAATTGCATTTTTATCAAAACTGCCTGGTAACTTAGGTGATCTGATCCTGAAATATATAGAAGTTCAGAATCAGACAATAGATCAGATTTATTGGATTGATCTTCTGTTCAGATGTCAAGAAAAGGTAAAGTTCCTCTGTTGGCAAAAGAAAGCACAAGATGTTACTCCCAGTGCTGATGTTTGCAGGGCTGTTTTTCCATGGATACCTTTGAAGAAAAGAAGAAAATAAAAAAGGTATGGACGATTCAAACCAAAGAAAGTTGCCAATCCAAAGAGACCTTTCAAAAGATTTCGGTTTTTGAAGAAAATAAGACAGCCGAAAAAAGACAATTGTTGCTTGATTCTCAAACAAGAAGGGAATTTTGCAAGGAAGTGTCCACAAATCTCTTCAAATAAACTGAAATCTTGTTTCGAGATTGATGAATTTGTAGATAATTGGTCCATTGTAGATTCTCAAGAAGAAGTATCAGATGTATATATTCTGACTGATGCTTCCCTTTCAGATGATGATTCGCTTCCAGAGATTTCTCAAAATATGAAGAGATGTCAGAAGTGTTCAGATGATGATTTTACAGATGAAGAAGATATTCATTACAATGATGAATACAAAGAAAGTGATACTAAAGAAACTGAAGAAGAAAGTGAAACAGATGAGACAGATGATGTTGTATCTTTAGCCTGGTCTCCTGAAGTTAAAATTGATAAAGGTAAATGTCTAGTTTCTCCATTAAATAAATTGAACCCATTTTGTCCATATGAAAAAGGAGTAGCTACTTCATCTTCATTACATTTTCCAAATTATGATTCAGTCGCAGAACAAAATCTCCTAAAGAAAATGGTTAAAACAAATAACTTGTTGTATATACCAGTCCAAGTACAGGTTAAAGGAGATTGGATTAATGTTGATGCTTTTATTGATACTCGTGGCTCTAATAATTTTGCTAGACCATCTCTTTTTAAAGGTTTATGGAAACCTTTACAAAATATTTTAGTTTCAGAAACTGTTGGTGGAACTTTGAATCTCACCCATTATGTTGATAATGTCTCTTTAAAATTTGGAGGGAGTATTATTAAGATTTCTGCCATACAACACTATGACCCATATACAAGTTTATTTTTGGGAATGCATTTTATTAACTCTCTCCTACCTGTCGCTATAAGTGAAGACAAATTGATTCTGAATTTAAAGTAGAAAGCTATCTCAGTTCCAAGATTGAAGATTGCAGATTCATAAGTCAAGAAAGAAAACAGTCAAAGAAAAGCAGGTTCCAGAAAGCCACAAAATGATTCTAACAACTGGAAAGAAGTGTTGTAGATTTATGAAGACAATATTGACTTGAATAATAAACAAAAGGAAAATATAAATCCCAATTGGTCACCAGCTCAAAGTTCTATTTTTGAAAGATTACTGAAAAGTTTCTCAAATGATCCTCAGAAATTTTCGGAGGTTGAAAGTCCAAAACAAGAAATTGTGACTCTACATGACAATGGAGTCAAAGGTAAACTCATTCCATGCACTCCCACTGATGAACAAGAAATAAAGAAGAAAATTGAAGAATTTTTGAGTTTAAAGTTAATTTAACCCAACACATCCCACTATTCTTGTTCTGCATTCCTAGTGAGGAATCATTCAGAAATTGTGAAAGGTAAAGCTCGTATGGTTATTAATTACAAACCATTGAATGAAATTACTCAGAGCTTCAATTATCCTCTTCCTCGTCAAGAAACCATCATGCAAAAGATTTAGAACAACAAAATCTTCAGCAAGTTTGATATGAAATCTGGGTATTATCAAATCCAAATTGAAGAAGGTGATCGTCATAAACTACCTTTACATGTCCTGCAGGTTTTTACCAATGGAAGGTAGTTCCTTTTGGATTGAAGAATGCTCTAGCTTTCTTCCAGAAAATAATGGATTTCATTTTTGGAAGGTATGATTTCATAGTGACTTATATTGATGACATTTTAATTCACAGTCAAGACATGGCCTCCCATCTTGAACATTTAGAAATTTTTCTAAAAGAAGTATAGAATCATGGTATTGTATTGTCTAAAAAAAACATGGTTATGTTCCAAGAAAGTATTGATTTCATATGAATTCATATACTGAACGGGTGAATTCAGATGCAACCTCATGTTATAACCAAGTTGACTGAATTTCCTGATGAATTAAAGGATACAAAGACAATTCAGTGTTTTCTAGGATTTTAAATTATGTTCATAAATAAATTCATAGATTATCTTCCAAGACTGCTCCTATCAGAAAGCATTTAAATTATGGTTGGTCTGAAGAAGCTACTAAAGCAATCCAACAAATAAAAGTTGAATGTCAGAAACTCCCTAAATTGAAGCCCCCTGATGATGGTTTACTTATTCTCCAAACAGATGCCTCTGATGAATTTTGGGCGGTCGTGATTTTTGAAAAAAGGGGAGAAGAAGAAGATTTATGTGCATATGCATCTGGTGAGTTTTTACCTCATCAGAAGAATTATTTTATTGCAGAAAATGAAACACTTTCCATCTTCAATGGCATCCAAAGGTTTGAACTTTATTTGGCACCAACTAAATTTTTAATAAGGACTGATTCCATGAATTTCAAATATTTCTTATCTGCTAAGATCTCAAGACAACTAGCATGAGGAAGACTGTTATCTTGGCAAATATGGTTTCAGCAGTACAATTTTGATGTAGAAGGGTGCCTGGAATTTCAAATTATTTAGCATACTCTCTTACCAGAGAAATGAATAAAGCTTACAGACAGTTTGAAAAAGTTGAAATATTTGCAATTCCTGGTAAGACTTCAAAGGATGATACTTTTTCTACTTTTGTACATCGATTCAAAATCCTTGAACAATATCTCAGCTCTATCACTAAAGAGATTAAAAATATTGTTGGAATGAGACTAAGGAGAAATCAGTGAATTCAGAAATGTCAAGCTTGGCAATCAAAGAATGTTGGAATGATTATGGGTTTAGATGCAGAGTTTGTAAAGGTTTATCCCTTACCAAATATGAAGGTAAAAATTTATTTTAAAACCCTTGATGATTTATGGTCTATCCAATATACTGAATCAATGATATGGACATTGAAAGTTTTGAATTATTATCAAATGATTGGTGGCATAGATTTCTCATTAGTAATCTTCCCAAGTGAAAAGATGTTAGATTTGAAAGAAATAAATGTAAATTCTAATTTTGAAAGGTATATGTGGTCATTAAGAATTCCTGATCTATTTGAAGAACTTGAAGCTACATTTCTTCAAAGGAATGATGAAATTTATGCAGGTACTGATACTTTTCCACAATATGAAATTTTTGAAACATTCGCAGACTACAAAATAAAAGATGGGTATTGCAGAAAGAAAAGAATTGTCAAAAATTCTCAGTGTATTGAAAGATCTTCGCAATACTTAAGAACATTCTCTTCACCTTGGGACTATCAAAGTCTTGAGTTCAGAAAAACTATTTCTCCTAATCCTTTTGCACAAGTTTTTAGTTTTGAAAATATTTAAGTTTCAGTTTTGGCAGATAATGAAGAAGAAATAAACAAAGTAACTCTTTGGTTGAAAGAGTTTAGCAAAGCCAAACTATCAGAAAAAATTTTAATGTTGCAAAAGTTTGAAGAAATACAAGGAGAAACTAAGGTGATAAAATGCTCAATTAATCAAAAGGCTCTAATAACAATCAGTGTTGTAACAGGTAACTGGACTAGTGATATTTTTTGTTTGGTCAGTTTGATGTTATCCACTAAATCATGCTCATCAATAATTTTTTAGTTAGGTTGGTAGAAGAGAGCTGATATCAGCAACAATTGTAGACTTTGGGTACAACATGCCATAGAAACCGCCACTAGTATGTTTCAAATCTTTAAGTGGGAATTATTGGATGGTATTGAGATGGAAGTTAAGCCAATGCCCTCATTTTCTAAGGCATATAAAGATTCTTTCTTGGATATTGAAATAAACCCAATGGCATTTCTTAACCGATGGAGAAAATCAGATGATTCCTTTACACCTCCTCAAAAGAATTTTCATACCTTTACTGATAGGATAAAGTTGGAAATAGGACAATCATCTACAGCAAGGGCATCTCCAAAAAGAAAATCTTATACATCAACGACATCAATAAAAGGTAAAGAAAAAGTAAATACAGAAGAAAAATCGACATTATATGTGGATTTATACCAAGATTCTCAGGACCCTAGCGATCATGACTGGGAGACAAAATATTTAAAGTGGATGGAAGAAGCTACTTTAAATAAAAGATCCTCTTTTGACGATGATTTCGATAGTGGTTGTAGTCCGAAAGGGCCATGGTAGTTTGTTTTTATTTTTGCATTATTTTACTTTGGAATATTGGGTAGACACCATCTGGAATAGTAATATCCGACAGGACCCTCAATATTTCCTCCTTTATGTCTTATCAGTGCTTTTAGATTCTAAGTAATAGGTTATATAAACAGACTCAAGTGTCAACTAGAGACACAATTGTATGAATAAGTGTGTGTGTGTGATTCTGAAGAGTGAGTGTTGAGAAAGCAAAGGTTTAAAAGCCTTATCTCTGTATCTGATTTAAAAGAGTGTGAATAAAGCTTTGTGTTTCTTATTTCTATCTGAAAATATTTTGGTCTATATTCGAGTTTCTTAAATGTATCAGTAAGGTTGTAAGAGAGCATTCGTAAAGCTACGTGTGAAGAGCCTGTGGGTTGGCCAAGGAATAGTAGATGATGTGCAGCAAATGCATTGAGACAATTCAGAAAAGTGATTGAAATCATCTCAGAAACGAGTAAGAGAAGTCTCTGCTTTAGTCATCAAGTATTTTTGGTTTGCATATTGATACCAAAAATACTTGATGAATAAAGAAGAGACTTTTCTTGTTTCTGAGATGATTTCAATCACTTTTCTGAATTTTCTTAATGCACTTGTTGTATAGCATCTACTACTCCTTGGCCACACCACGGGCTTTTCACACGTAGCTTTACGAATGCTCTCTTACAGCCTTACTGATACATTTAAGAAACTCGAATATAGAACAAAAGCTTTTCAGATAGAAATAAGAAACACAAAGCTTTATTCACACTCTATTAAATCAGATACAGAGATAAGGCTTTTAAACCTTTGCTTGCTCAACACTCACTCTTCAGACTCACACACACACTTCTTCATACAATTGTGTCTCTAGATGACACTTGAATCTGTTTATATAACCTATTAATTAGATTCTAAAAAGCACTGATAAGACATAAATGAGGAAATATTGAGGGTCCTGTCAGATATTACTATTCCAGATGATGTCTACCCAATATTTCGAAGTACAATAATGCAAAAATAAAAGCACACTACCATGGCCCTTTCGAACTATGGTCACTATCGAAATCATCGTCAGAAGAGGATCTTTTATTTAAAGCAGCTTCTTCCATCCACTTTAAATATTCTGTCTCCCAGTCATCATCACTAGGGTCCTGAGCGTCTTGGTATAAGTCCACATATAATGTTGGCTTTTCTTCTGTATTTACTTTTTCTTTACCTTTTATTGATGCCATTGTTTTAGAAGATTATCTTTTTGGAGATGCCCTTTTTGTAGATGATATTCTTGTTTCCAACTTTATCCTGTCCGTAAAGGTATGAAAATTCTTTTGAGGAGGTGTAAAGGAATCATCTGCTTTTCTTGATTGGTTAAGAAATTCCATTGGGTTTATTTCAATATCCAAGAAAGAATATTTATATGCCTTAGAAAATGAGGGCATCAACTGAACTGCCAACTCAATACCATCCAATAATTCCCACTTAAAGATTTGAAACATACTAGTGGCGGTTTCTATGGCATGTTGTACCCAAAGTCTACAATTGTTGCTGATATCATCTCTCTTCTGCCAACATAACTCAAAAATCATTGATGAGCATGCTTTAGTGGATAACATCAAACTGACCAAACAAAAAATATCACTAGTCTAGCTACCTGTTACAACACTGATTGTTATTAGAGCCTTTTGATTAACTAAGAATTTTATCACCTTAGTTTCTCCTTGTATTTCTTCAAGCTTTTGCAACATTAAAAAATTTTTTGATAGTTTGGCTTTGCTGAACTCTTTCAACCAAAGAGTTACTTTCTTTATTTCTTCTTCATTATCTGCCAAAACTGAAACTTCAATATTTTCAAAACTAAAAACTTGTGCGAAAGGATTAGGAGAAATAGTTTTTTCTGAACTCAAGACTTTGATAGTCCCAAGGTGATGAGAATGTTCTTAATTATTTCAAATATCTTTCAATACACTGAGAATTTATGACAGTTATTTTCTTTCTGCAATACCCACCTTTTATTTCCCAGTCTACGAATGTTTCAAAAATTTCATACTGTGGAAAAGTATCAGTACCTGCATAATTTTCATCATTCCTTTGAAGAAATGAAACTTCAAGTTCTTCAAATAGATCAGGAATTCTTAATGACCACAGATACCTTTCAATATCAGACTTTACATTTATTTCTTCCAAATCTAACATATTTACACTTGTGAATATTGCTAATGAGAAATCTATGCCACCAATCATCTGATAATAATTCAAAACTTTCAATTTCCATACCATTGATTCAGTATATTGGATAGACCATAAATCATCAAGGGTTTTAAAATAAATTTTTACCTTCATATTTGGTAAGGGATAAACCTTTACCAACTCTGCATCTAAACCCATAATGATTCCAACATTCTTTGATTGCTAAGATTGGCATTTCTGAATCCATTGATTTCTCCTTACTCTCATTCCAACAATATTTTTAATCTCTTCAGTGATTGAGATGAGATGTTGTTCAAGGATTTTGAATCAATGTACAAAAGTAACAAAATTATCATCCTTTGAAGTCTTACCAGGAATTTCAAATAGTTCAAATTTTCAAACTGTCTGTAAGCTTTATTCATTTCTCTGGTAAGAGAGTCTGCTAAATAATTTGAAATTCCAGGCACCCTTCTACATCAAAATCGTACTGCTGAAACCATATTTTCCAAGATAAAAGTCTTCCTTGTGCTAGTTGTCTTGAGATCTTAGCAGATAAGAAATATTTGAAATTCATGGAATCAGTCCTTATTAAAAACTTAGTTGGTGCTAAATAAAGTTCAAACCTTTGGATGCCATTGAAGATGGCAAGTGTTTCCTTTTCTGCAAAAAAATAATTCTTCTGATAAGGTAAAAACTCACCAGATGCATATGCACATAAATCTTCTTCTTCTCCCCTTTTTTCAAAAAGCACGGCCACCCAAAATTCATCAGAGGCATCTGTTTGGAGAATAAGTAAACCATCACTAGGGGGCTTCAATTTAGGGAGTTTCTGACATTCAGCTTTTATTTGTTGGACTAATTTAGTAGCTTCTTTAAACCAACCATAATTTAAATGCTTTATGATAGGAGAAATCTTGGAAGATAATCTAGGAATGTATTTATGAACATAATTTAAAACTCCTAGAAAACATTGAATTTTCTTTGTATCTTTTAATTCATCATGGAATTTAGTCAACTTGGTTAGCACATGAGGTTGCATCTAAATTTTCCCGTTCAGTATATGAATTTCTAAGAAATCAATACTTTCTTGGAACAGAACCATATTTTTTTTCAGACATTACAATACCATTATTCTGTACTTCTTTTAGAAAAATTTCTAAATGTTCAAGATGAGAGGCCATGTCTTGACTGTGAATTAAAATGTCATCAATATAAGTCACTATGAAATCATACCTGCCAAAAATGAAATCCATTCTTTTCTGGAAGAAAGTTGGAGCATTCTTCAATCCAAAAGGAACTACTTTCCATTGGTAAAAACTTGCTGGACATGTAAAGGCATTTTTATGATGATCACCTTCTTCAATTTGGATTTGATAATACCCAGATTTCATATCAAACATGCTAAAGATTTTGATGTTCTGAATTTTCTGCATGATGGTTTCTTTACGAGGCAGAGGATAATTAAAGATCTGAGTAATTTCATTCAATGGTTTGTAATTTATAGCCATACAAGCTTTACCTCTCACAATTTCTGAATGATTCCTCACTAGGAATGCAGAATAAGAATAGTGGGATGTGTTGTGTTCAATTAACTTTAAACTAGGCAATTCTTCAATTTTCTTCTTTATTTCCTATTCATCAGTGGGAGTGCATGGAATGAGTTTACCTTTGACTCCATTTTCATGTAGAGTCACAATTTCTTGTTTTGGACTTTCAACCTGTTGTGGATCAGTATCTACATATCTTTTTTATATTTCATTTTTGAAATTTTGAAAAGAAAATTTAAAAAAATATATATAAGGATTCGAAAATACGCTATAGTATAAGGTTTTTATACTTTAGCATAAAAAAAAGGGGAATGCAATATATTTCCATTTATATGTTGATACATGGAGCGGGCTGACCTTAGGTTGATACGTTTGTATTAAAGATAAAGCTCGAGCAAATTCCGGAGCGGAAGTCACAATCATGCAGAGAAACATTTGGATATGCAATTGCGGGGGGTCAATTAGCCCGTCCGTTATCAAAACCCAACCCCCCGCAGTTGACTGGTCAGATCTCTAAAAACTGACGATCGACGGCCCTGATTAATTGCGGGGGGTATGGGTAGGAATTCTCCGCCGTACTCACAGACCCCCCGCATTACATCATCCGTCGAGGTGGCAAGCACGCTGTCATTCACTGTTCGCTGGTTTTTCCATGTCACCCGTGCATTTATTATGATTCTCACAATCTATAAAAAGGGTTTTCCGTCCTTTTATGATTTTTTTGTGTCTGTTAGCCCTGTTTAAACCGCGTCCCGCCACCTTTGCGCTATTCAGTGTTTTGAATTTTTTTC